>PNEQ01108984.1:0-16171 GCA_003012365.1 Medauroidea extradentata
CTACTCATTTTAAAAAATACATATAACAAATAAAACGTCATTAGACAAAATTATACTGAAATTATAAAACGTCACTTGTCTTACGTAACGTAAACAAATAACATTCAATTTAATGATAACACCATGGACGCGCGACATTCCATACAGACATTTTTTTCACCTGAAACTATGGTCATGAAGCGCTGTTGAGCATGATCGCAGTGACAACCAATGTAGGGCTGTATTTTACTTTAAACTTGTCTATACACATTAATTG
Organism: Medauroidea extradentata; assembly: GCA_003012365.1. Taxonomy (NCBI): domain Eukaryota; kingdom Metazoa; phylum Arthropoda; class Insecta; order Phasmatodea; family Phasmatidae; genus Medauroidea; species Medauroidea extradentata. Next base: position 257 of record PNEQ01108984.1, read on the forward strand.
TATACACTTCTATATGATTCACAGTTGTTTAAAGACATAAGGATGCTATTTCTTGTTTAAAAAATATATATTACAGTAAATGTAATAAAATAAAACATACCTATATGAAAATTCAAAATATCAGTAGATTTTGATCACTTTTCAGTATTTCAGTAGACAATTCCCAAATTCAGTAGATCTACTGACATTTCAGTAGATCTGGCAACACTGGAAGAAACAGGACGTTCCAAACAAACCGTTTACGCTAATAGGAAGAAACAATGGTAACACAGTACATCGAACTAACATGAAAAATTTAAATCATAGAGGAAAGACATGCAATAAATAATTCCCGTAAAAACGTTTAAGGTAATGATCCTTCATTTATACAACTTGTATGGTAACTACTTTTAAAATTCTAAATTAGAGCAAAATATAAAAGTAAAACTATCTTACAGTTTGTAAGGTATTACTACGTCGTCTATTTTGTTTTCTTAAAAAAAAAAAAAATATATATATATATATGTATGTATCTGGTTTCTGTAAACTTTTGACTGACGAAAATTCATAATTAACTTAAAATTTATGTATAGTAAGTACTGAAAATCTACAACATAATATATAGTGAAACAAATTTAAACAAGACTGGAATTGATCTATATATGCTCTCGTGTAGGCTTAAGATATAATTATTAAAGAAGTAGTGGAAACGCCTAAGTTGACATCACAGCAGAACATTATTATACTCTCTCTTGTTTGATAACCGAGTGTGGTGCAGCAGTGGTAAAACACTCGCCTCGCATTCGGGAGGACCCGGCTCAGGCAATCCTGATTTCTGTTTTCCTTGATTTTCACTCCTTAACAAAGGCCATGGCCAACTCCCTTTCCGCCTGTGTATCTCTACCAAGGCGCTGTTCGAAGGCATGTGAAAACGTCCAAATAAATAAATAACACCCCCCTCTCCTTTCTACTTCAAATGTATTCTTAGCAGACAGTAAAAGTGACCCAAAAAAGGCATTATTTCAGTTCCCATACGACATTGGTTTTGAATGATCAGTTTCATAATCATCAACTACTCCAACCACGTTTTTGTCTTCAGACAGATGCTTCTAAAATGGAAGAAATCTTTCGGTTTGTCAGCAGTAGCTATAATGATTAAAATGTGTGATAATAGTTATTTCTTAATGAAGTGTCCGTTAAAATTCATGTAGTGAATTAATATCGGTGAAATATGTGAATTGTTTCTTATTTTAAAGTAATAGAAAATGTCATTAATTACAGATTTTGAAGCGTGATGCTATAGAAATTGTAACATCAGCTAGAATAATAAGGAATATAATATTTTAAAGCTAAATATTCTGAAGGAGTGCACCTCCGAACTTCGTAACATGGCTGCGATCTGGCAACAGCGCGCGCCATAAACTCTGTACTGCAATCTAAGGTTGGGACACTCTACAACACTTTATTACTGGTGGTGCTTTCAGTCATAAAGGAGACAACTTTACAGCATTGGTAGATAGACTAGTGCTAAGGATAATTCTACTACAGGTTAGAAAGATCAATGTTACAAGTTTGGCACAGGGAAAATTTCTGCCACTTGAGCGCTGGTATCGCTAGTTCACCAAACTGACCAATCACGGAACTTTTCTGAATTTTAAGTTACATTAAGTTGATAATTTAAAACGACAAATCGGTTTCCTTTAACTTTAAAATTAAATTAAATTACTAGTATAATTTCTAACTTTATTTATATTTAATTTTACTACGGTTTCTTATTTATCTGGTCTCTTAGCGATTGAAGCGAAACTAGTGACAGAAATTATCCCAGTGCCAAGCTCTCCCATAAGAAAACACATTTTCTTTGTAACCTGTCGTAGAATTAACCTTACTAGTCCAGACCTGAGGGAGTGGCCATGCCCTACACTTGTTATATGATTATACGCGTGGTCACTGTAGCCCACAAACATTGTTTCCGACATAAGGGACATTGTATTTGACACGAATTTTGAAGAGCAATAAGGTAGAAATGATTTATCGATTGACAAATGTGCCGTGTTTATCTTAATATACATTGCTTGGAAAACAAAATTATGCAATCAAAAAGTAAACTTAACAACACGACTGTGTTTTGAAACATATTTCTGTGCGTATCGACATGGCATACTGTTTGTGCATGGAAACCATTATTTAGGTTACTTAATACATTTATGCTAGTTTCTGCTATTTATTTAACATTTAGTGTGCAGTTTGTTAGTTTTTTTTTTTTTTTTGCTGTTAGCAAGCAGCTGTACATTGCCAGTGACATTGCGTAAATAAACATTATATGTGGCCGTATTTTCAGGTTAGTTCCCTAGGTTTACCTACATTAAACAATCGTTTAACCACATAATTTACATTATGCAAACATGAAATATGGCCTTTTACTCAGAAAATGTAACAGTAGCAGATGTATTTCATGTACCTGTTCTCTGTTTACACTCGAATTCAACGCACGTAACAGTTTTCATTCAAATCTGTTCATTCTACAGTATCAATACCATACGGGGCACTTACAAAAACCTTACTCGATGCTGTGTGTTGGTCAAGGTCACGGCCGTAGAAGAACAGGTCTGGACACTCGCCTGGAAACTTGACCCCCTTGTTGTTTGGCTGTAGTTCACGAAGTTACCGAGAATATTGTGTTTTATTGGCACTTCAGTTAGGGCGGTCGGACTAAACTCTGCCCACTTCCTTTCCACTAAGATAAACAATTTATCAAAGCGTATTTTTTTATTAATTTATGAAATACTTCCATCGCTCGCAATCCTAAAGCATGGCTCCAGCAATCTTTATTTACTTTATAATGTTAACAATGGAAAAAGTGGGCGGAGTTTGGACCCGACCGTCCGGATTACAGCACCAAAAAGTACAACATTCTCGGTAACTTGACGAACTACAGCCAAACAACAAGGGGGTCAAGCAAAATACATCGTTAGATATGCGAGTGTCCAGACCTGTTCTTCTACGACCGTGGTCACAGATACTTGCTACGTAGCTCAAAGTGTGTTCTGTGTAGGGAATCTGGCATACCTACTGATTCCAGCAATCACAAGTCGAGATAGATAACTTCGTGTTCTGCGCTGTGACTACAGGTTCACCAGCAGGTGGGGCAGATAATTTGTTCGAGACAAATACTATGCTAGACACTGATAGAGACATGGAGAATGTAGTTGCATACGAAGTTATGAATACAGTAGCTAATGCTAGTCCAGACTAACCAAACACATAGTTATAAGAACCGTGCAAATATCTTCACTCTCCAGTCTGTTCATTCTAATGCACTTTTTCTCGTAAATGCCTTTTTACATACTGGTAAGGCAAACTTAATTGTACATCAATGCTTACATTGAACTTTATAGCATGTTTTAGTTACATGCATTAAAAAATTCAGAAATGCGCTGGACTTACCTAAGGCAAATACAGATTTTATCCTTACTATTCTAGACTGTCATCAATTGTTAAAAAAAAAAAAAAAAAAAAAAAAAAAAAAAAAAAAAAAAAAAAAAAAAAAAAAAAAAAAAAAAAAAAAAAAAAAAAAAAAAAAAAAAAAAAAAAAAAAAAAAAAAAAAAAAAAAAAAAAAAAAAAAAAAAAAAAAAAAAAAATCATGTAAACACGAACACTTAACGATTCCCTGTCATCCCTGACCATTTTCAAATTAGGGCTATCTGACTTTCCCTTGTTTTCCAAATTTTCCAGATCTGTGTCTACCCTGACTTAAAAAGTTCTTGGCAGTGTCGCAGTTGGCTCGTTGACTTATTTAACACCTCGTAGAGGGCACTGCGCCAATAACAAAGTAGCAACTCAATGCAGGACCAATCACGTTGTATCAGCGAGCAGCCAATGAACACCTGCCCTATACTTGAGTACATATATATTCTTGGAGGCCTACGAGTCTGTGAACCCACGAGTTTTACCAGTCTCAAAATATTAGGATATAAAGTGTTTTGAAAACTCTCATACTTTTTGCAATATTAGGATATAAAGTGTTTTGAAAACTCTCATACTTTTTGCGGCTTTGCTCGCGTATAATTTGGCCCTCGAAAAGACGCCACATTTGAAACACTTTGGAAGTTGACGTAGTACAGGCACTTGCGTTAACGCCCTCTAACTAAGACCTTCGGCCCTCTACATGTTTCTGTGACCTGGGGTCCTCCGATTGTAGCTTCATCTAGCGGAATTATCGAGGAATAGATATCGTGAAAATATTCTCCGTGTTCAAATAACTGTGTGTACCAATTTTCATTGTTGCAGGAATTTATTACGTATATTTTTATTTATTCGCGAATTTTTCTGATATTTTAATAGTCATTCTGCTATTCGGGGCGGAGTCGAATATAAAAATTAGAGATAGTTAGGGCCACGATTTTGTCGCGAAAAGATTTCTGCCCCACTTTGTTTCAGTGACTCACATGCATATCGGCAGTTCTGTTTCAAGGTTATTGGCAGCGTATCATTGTTCAGACAGGTTTCTCATTTTACTGCACCTATCACAATAAGATATTTGTGAGTCTGTACGATTATAATTTGCCAAGGCAAGTGAGAGTAAAATCATCCAACCACAGACGATGTAGCAAAGCTGCAGGTGTGCACATGACGCATTGAAACCAAATGTTGCAAAAATATTTTCACCATAAAATCGTGGCTCTAGAGATAATCCAGCCGTTCTTGAGTTATAAATGGTTTAACTAAACCGACTTTGTTTTATGTGCATAACAATAAATATAGGTATATTATATATGAATAAATATATATCTATCTAAATCGCATTTTTTTGCACGAATAAGATAAAAACTGGCAGTGTTTTACACGTGGCATTACTATTCCAGAAATGTCATGTAGTCTGTTCCATATAGACAGAGTCATGAGTTTTCCGCGAAATATTATTCGTACAGTTTGGTTTCAATGGATTATGTGCATACCTGCAGCTGAGCTTCATGGTTATTGGCAGCGTGTCGTTATTCAAACACATGTCTCATTTGACTGCACCAATCAGTGCAAGGTTACTGTGACATCATGCGTCTGTGACTTGGCAACAGAACCACTAGAAAAGTGGGAGTGCAACGTGCAACTTTAGGTATTTATTTGAAATATGTAATTGTAGATGTAAAATGTGATTATAAAATAAACGAAGGCGAGATGAAGTTAGATGGAATCTGTCCTCTGAGGGCGGAGCTTTGAAGGATGCTCGACACTGATTGGCCGGAGGCACCCTCTTGTGACCACTGGACTAGGAGGGTGATTTCCCGCCAAGACAGGGAGAGCCGCGATGGAGAATGTGGGTTGATGCCGCGGATGTCGAGGAAGAACGAAGGTCTACAATTTTTAGCTATTTGTTTCGGATATTAGGGGCGGCTGTAGGCACCCCGTGCTAACATCGTCGTGAATGATTTTGCTGAATAGTGGAGTTGAAAACAAAGAAGGGGCAGTAGGCACCCCAGAGTACAGTGGCGTAGCCAGAATTTAGGCTGGGGGGGGGGGGTTAAAATGGGGAGTTTTATAGGGACACTGATCCCAACAGTCAAAGCGGGGGATCCAGGGGTCCTCCTCCGGAAAATTTTGGGTTTCAAGGTGCAAAATGTTGCTATTTAAGCAGTTTTAGTATCGAAAAATTGAATATAGCAGTGTTAGTAACATTACGTTTTTTTTTAAGATGAAAAATGTTTCTGTAAAGGACATTACTAATGAATGCTCCGAATGCTCCCTAACAGATTTACTAGTTTACTAGTATTAATCTAGAGAAAATGTGATACATATGTACGAAATTTATACATAAATTCTAAATTGCATGGTTAATTTTTTTTATCCATCATATTTCGGTGGACCGGGGGGATGGGGAGATTGAACCCGGACCCCCCCCCCCCTCCTTGTATACGGCCATACGCCCTTGCCAGAGTATTTGTGGTTTTTCTTCTTGAGATAGTTGAGATCGGTGTTTTATTTCACCCCTACGAGAGCAGTTCTTGGCTAATTCACTAAGCCAGAACATTCAGCATTTGTTATTGTGGAGATCGACAAACCACGTGTTACCTGTGTGGTACATACGAGGACCGTCGTAAGAGCTAAAATATCCAATCACTGACCATGAACCCAGTATGCTGATTAGCACGTAAGGCGTTGAAACAAAATGATGGTACGAGCTCGTTGCTCGAGCTGTAGAGAGGGGAATCATTTCAACAGCGGTTACCCAACTGAACTCCTCTGGCTACTGAGGAGCGTCTATGGAATGCAAGAGCGAGGTAAATGGGAGCACCGCGAGGTAACCGGCGGTCAACGGTCACCACATTTCTCACATGTGAAAATCAGTCAGATGTGTAGCCAACCAAAAACGTTCTTTGAAAGAACTGTGCAATGAAAGTGCATGCCTGTGTTTAGTTTCTTGGACATAACTCCATTCCGATATAGATGACCGTCAAAGAAAACTAAATATCTTAAGTTTTCTTTGACAGTCGTCTATATCGCAATGGAGTATGACAAAGAAACTAAATTCAGTCAAAAACTTTCATTAAAAAAAAAAGGTTTAAAGTGTGAGATGGGACTAATATAGTGCGATAGTCACGTATGCGAGACAGTAGTTGTGTTATGAGTGACAAGTTATCTCTATTGATACAAATGACAACGCTACATTTTCATCAGATAACCGCAGTTGCGACGACTGGCACAGAGTGAAACATCGATAACGTGGTTCAAAGCAATACTCAAACACGCTTGTGAACATAATGTTACTAACATGTTGCATTTTTATTACTACCAGGCAAACACGTGAATATTGACCCAGGTACAATGTCCATTCAGACAAACATATGACATAAACGTGTGCTAATTTCAGTGCATTCACTGAGACATCACGTGGGCAATCTTCAGTCTAGGAACAACGATGTTGTATACTGTATTGGCTGTAAGGACAGCAGCTGGCATCAATACGAACAACGTTATTCCCACGGTAATTGTCATTAGCAGTTGTTGGCACATCATTGTGTAACCGGCTGGGTCTTGAGTCGTGGTCTAGAGACACAATATTTTGGTGAACAGAATATCGCTCCATCTCGTGCACATCTGCAGCTCTGCTTCAGGGTCAGGCATTGATGTATTTAACTCTCAGCATCTAAGGCTTCTACCCTCATGTCTGGGCCCGGTAGTTTTCGCGAAAAAATTTTTGCAGCACTTTGTTTCAGTGTCTTACGTGCGCACCTGCATCTCTGCTTTGTGGTCAGTGATTCGATGCCGTAACATACAACGTCTGGAGGTTAAACCCGCAAATCAGATACGTGTTGTGCCGCAGTTATCCATGAAGTGATTGGCACAGTCAAATGAATAATAACTCTGAGCAAAAACACTCTGCCAATAACACAAAGCAGCAGTGACTCTAGACCGGCAGACCGGCGATGGGAGCCTACATTCACAAGTGCACTGCGGAATGTAATCGATCTTGTCGACCTCGGTGGGTTGCACAGCTTTAGAGAGACGTGCGAGCAAATTTCAACAGTCACGGTTACGATGCATTACAGTCACGTCGCAGCAACTTGATAATTCGCCGAGTTAGCGACACAACGGTTCATACTTTGGAACGCCCGAGTTTCACATGACACGACTAAAAACCCTGTGATATCGCATTATACGGATTTGTTTGAAAATTGCAAGTCAATACTTTGATGGATCGATCCTCACACGTAGAGGAACAAAACAAATCATATTAACATAGGCCTGTGAATGCACTATATCTACAGATGATGGTATATCGGAAAAATGTTTTGTACTAACATACGCTTGAACACTCTGTAGTTAATTGCAACACACGTGACTGATGTACATCTGACACAACATAGCTGTCTGTAGACCAATAACAGGCATCAAATACTACAATAGTGGTATTCTAATTGGCTCAGTCAAATAGGGTAGCAATTCCACGTACAAGCTAAAGCCAGTAATCTTATGGTAAGCTGAACGTGTGTTGATAAACAACAAACAATCAAGTTTTCCCGCGATAAACCATCATCTCTAGCTATATCTGCGCTTCAGTTCACAGTATATGATGTATAGTAAGCGACCAGAACAATTCGCGTGTTCACTGTCGTGTAGGCTAGCCTTCAAGAATACTGTATATGTGAACTCAAGTATATAACATCTGCTCATAGGATGCTCGCGGATACAATGATATGGGCCTGCATTTAGTTATATTGTTATTATTGGCTCAGCAACTTACACGAGGTGTCATATAAGTCAAGGACCAATTATTAGGGCCCGGAAAATTCCGCGGATTCAGTGACGTGCATGCTAGAATCCATTGTCCTATGCACATGCAAGTCCCGTCTATTTGTTCATTGTCTGCTGTTCCACTGAGTAGCAGCTGGTGGACAAATAGTCGGGGCTTCAGTATGCACAGGACATTGCATTCTAGCATGCAGGTTATTGAACCCGCGAATTTTTCCGGGCTCTACCAATTATGAAAGTGACATGAACACATAGTTGCTGGAATTCTAGCTTGTGTCTAAAAGAAAACGAGAGTTTTTCAGCTTCCTGTGTATAGTGCATAGCATGCGGGTTGGATCGTGTTGTTATGGAATTTTGTTGCAGGTATTACCGGTAGAGACAAGAAGATTTCGCGAAAAATCTTTTGCCATAATTTGTTTTGGAGCCTTACCACAGACTAGATAGTAATACAGACGTGAAATAACGTGGCAGCTCTTTTGATACGGACGAACTTCACCGATTATTGGTTGCCCGAGGATGTTGATACCAGCCCCGTGTATGTTTGGCTCCTGCATGTTACGGCAGGTTTCCTATTGGCCTGGCTGCCGGCTAGCAGGGTAGCCGCCTTACGATGATTGGCGGTAGGCGTCTCCGCTACGTTGCTGGCCAGGGAAGCCATTTTGCTGGCGTGTGTGTCTGTGTTCGCTGTCCTACCAGCTATTTCACGTCTGTGTCACTAACTGTTCTCTGGCCTCACGTGCACGTCTGCAGCTCTGCTTCGTGGTCAATGATTGGTTGATTTAACTCACATCGTGTCGCGGTTAACCTTGCTCTAATTGTCGCAGTCGAATGGAAGACGACTCAGCACAAACACATACAGCCAATAACCGTGAAGTGAAACAATTTGGTAGAAAAATATTTTCGCGAAAACTTCCGGTTTCTAATTATAAGGGACCCTGTTTTTCGCGAAAATAATTTTGCCTCACTTAGTTTCGGTGTCTTACTGCACATCTGCAGTTCTGCTCCGTGATTGGATATTTTAGCTGTCACGAGCCTTGGGCATCTTCCGGCAAATCACATATGTGTTGGCGTCGAATGGATGTTATGGTAATTGGCTCAGTCAAATGAGATACGGCTCTTCGCACAGACACGCTGCCAATAACTGTGAAGCAGAATTGTAGATGTGCACGTAAGGCACTGAAATAAAATGGGGCAAAATTATTTTCGAGAATAACAAGGGTCCCTACTAATTATAGAAATATACATACCAAATAGCAGTATTTAATGAGACGATAGGAATTGTCCGTTATAAAATGCCACAGTAAAAGGATCCACCCAGGCTACATTCTCTGTAAGTCATGAGACATGTAGTATAGTAACAGTATGTTTTCAGACCCAAGATCATAAACATTTTTTGTTCCTCTAGATTCGAGGATAATTCCTCCAAAATATTGATGTGTAACTCTGCAGCATTCAGTACCCGTTAATTGGGCTTGACTTCTAACATAGTACGTGTGTTTAGACTCGTGTGCTAGGACAGCAGTTGACGCGGTATGGTGAGCCAATAAGAAACCTCCAGTGCTTTAGCCAATGAAATAACGACGTGTGACCTAACGTATATTCTTGTGTTATATCCTGCTGATCAGTAGAACGGCGAATATTTTCGGTCTGTAACAATCAAGCATTGCAATTTTCGTCATTTTCGACCTCAAGAAAGTAAGCTTTAAAGATTATACGAAGATCAGAATTTGTATATAAACGTGTAACGTTCTTTCAATCAAGGACGTTGATTAGTTGTCGTTATAACTTGTGTCGGCCGAAGCTCTGCATACCTCACGGCGGCCAGAGCAGGCAGTCGCCTTAAACTGTTCATATAACAGACTATACATATCCAGTCTCAAGTTAAGACGCTGTTGTACATAGGTTAAAGCTTAAGAGTGCGCGGTAGATAAATAAACGCTGAAAACATAAATTGATTCCTACGTTTTTTTTCGAAGCCAATATGGATAAAATACTCAATGACAATCCTGGATAATAGTATTTGTCAACTTTAAGAGTAAATATTTATCCAGAATCACTAACTCGTTACGCGTGATATCTTGCGCCGCAGTTAAATGCACGAGGTTCCGGCGTCAGAGATTGTGCCTCAGAAGTTCGTATAATACTGGAAATTATTTTGTTTTTGAAACATTGGCTAAGACTATTGTCTAGGATTGCTATTGTTTAATTTTCGCGAACTGGCTTCAAGAAACCTACAGTTATATATTAATGCTTTTAGCTTTGAATTACATACCACGCCCTCTTAAATGACTGTATTATAGGCGGTTCGGAATAAAGTGATGACTCAAAAAACCCCGCTAAAGTTCTATTTTTAGTCAATTCGTATCTTTCCGCACGTAACGGCTAACAACGGGACATTTCTAACTTCTCAGGACACGTCACTTAAGGGTGTTCAAGTGCGATAAAATCATAATTTTATATTTATATGAAATATTGCTAGTTTTGTAAACGATACTTGTGAGTGTAGTTTCCTCTTACAAAACAATTATAGCTCGTATAGTTTTCTCATAACAGTGCGTCAAGGTAAAAAATGTGGATGTTCTGCTGACATGCAAATATGTGGAAACCAATTTACTTACTTGCGTGAGATAATTCACATTGAAATAACATGCCATGGACTACGTATTAAAACATTTGAAATAATCCCACGAAACAGTTTTATATTTTTAAACAAATGTTGCATTTTGTAAATTTTTTGTGTACTTTAGTGATTTTTTTTTTTTTAATTCAAAATATGGCATTGTGGATTTTAAATGTTTTATTGCATAGCTAATTCACAGAGAATTATTTCGTTGAAGTAAATTGATTGTTTTTCACTATTTGCACGGCAGCGTAATAAGCAAATTCTGACTTTGACGCAGCGTTATGAGAATACTATGGGAGCTAAAATTGTTTTGTAAGAGGAAAATGTATTCACAAGTATCGTCTACAAAACTAACGATATTTCATAAAAATATAAAAAATTATGATTTTATCGCACTTGAACACCTTTTTTGTGTGCGCGTGTAAGATAAAATACAATCATGTCTATTTTGGTTGATTTTGTTACATTGTTGTTGTATTTAAATAGGAAAATACACGAGACTAAATTGCGTAATTTCGCTGCCAACCATACAAGTAACAAGGCAACTATAGTTAATGTTGAATTATATACAGTAACGGCAGGTGATATTTTTCAAAAGTTAACATTTTAGTGCTTACAATATCCCGAATGTCATATAATTAATTATTGCCTTCTCCTCGAAGCAAGAATACACAAATCGTCCCTTCTTGCCGCTGATTGTTTCGCGGAAAGAATTTTGCATCTATTTGTCCAGTGCACGCCAGTAGCTCTACTTTGTAATCAGTAGAGACTCGGACAATTCATGAATTCAGTAGAGAAGACGTTATATGTCAAACTTCTGTACACGTTGATTAGTTTGGCGATTGGGTGACTAGTTGAAACTCTTCCCTGAGGACTGTGAGCCAATAGCAGACCTGCATGTAAACACTCACAGACTCCTGCTACCTTGTCATATGTACAACTGTCCACTGAGGAGAGAGCGTACACAGGATTGTGGAATCTAGCCTGCTGGTCGTTGAACCCGCGAAATTTCATAGTCTCTAGTAACCAGTGATTGGATGTTTTTAATTCCAAGCATCTCAGCCTTCTACACAAACATGTGATGCTGCAGTAACTATTCTGATTGGTTCAGTCAATTGAGCGACATCTCTGCTCAAATACACACTGCCGATAACCATGAAGCAGATGTACAGGTGTGCACATAAGGTACTGAACAAGTTGGTGTTTAATTATTAGTAGAGCCGCGATTTTATGGCGAAAAGATTTTTGCAACATTTGGTTTCGATGCGTCATGTGCACACCTGCAGGTCTGCTACATCGTCTGTGGTTGGATGATTTTACTCTCACTGGCCTTGGCAAATTATAGACGTACAGACTCACAATAATATTATTCTCATTGGTGCAGTCAAATGAGAAACGTGTCTGAACAAACATACGCTGCCAATAACCTTGAAACAGAACCGCAGGTGTGCACGTGAGTCACTGAAACAAAGTGGGGCAAAAATCTTTTCGCGACAAAATCGTGGCCCTACTTATTAGGGCTCGGTAGTTTTCGCGGTAATATTTTTGCAGCACTTTATTTCAGTGCCTTACGTGTACACCTGCATCTCTGCTATGAGGTCAGTTATTGGATGACGTAACATACAACGTCTTGAGGTTGAACCCGCAAATCACAGACGTGTGTCACAATTATACGTGTACTGATTGGTACAGTCAAATGAATAACGACTCTGCACAAAAACACTCTGCAAATAACCATGAAGTTGTTAGACACTGAAACAAAGTGGGGCAAAAATCTTTTCGCGTAAACTACCGGGCCCTAATAATTATCATCACTAAAAATGTGTGGATCTAGTGACAGTTAACACTACATTTATTAACACACTCTGGTCTGCAGGTGTCGCTTATTACTAAGTGGCCACCAAACACTCAGTAGCCAGTAGATTCTTCGTTGTCACTGGTCAGAGGCGCGTTCGTCAGAACTGTACAGTTCAGTTAAGGTTAATTCTACTACAAGTTAGAAATATCTGTGTTAAAAGTTAGTCGTGGGGACAATTTCGGCCGCTTGAGCGCTGGCATCGCTAATGTGTGCAAACTGACAAATCACAGAGCTTTCCTGAATTTTAAGTTACAATTAGTTGATAATTTAAAACGCTAAATTGATATATTTCCACTTTAAAATTAAGTCAAATGACTTGTGTCATTTCCAAGCCTAGTAAAATATAGTTTTACTACGGTCTCGTATTTAAACTGGTAACTTAACGATAAGAGTGAAACTAGTGTCAGAAATGTTCCCTGTGCCAAACTCTTCCATAAGAAAGCACATTTTCTTTCTAGCCTGAGGTATATTCAACCTTAGTTGTGTGTATTATATCGCTGTGTGGTAACGATCGACGAGCCGCCATTGTTGCCACGGTGATGACGTCAGTGCTATTCGAGGATATATTGTATCTCAGTTGAATACATCACGTACTTCTCACGTGAAATAATTATAACCGTAACGTTATATCACAGTCAAGGTCTCGCCATTGTTACTTTATCGAGAGAATCTTTTCCGTAAGTCACCGTTACAGTAAGAGTTAAAAATAATTTAACAGTCTCCCGCTTTGTGTGCTAACAGTTTGAAAGAACTAGTCCTTTATTGTGCTACATGAATTAAATGTCAATACAGATATCAGGATTTTGTCATTCAGTACAAAAAATATGAGCAACCAGACTGGAAGTCTGTAAACAGTACACGGGTCAGATGATGCACTGCTGAATGGACGCAATTAATAGGTTCGCAGCGATGTGTGACATCTGTGATACCATATGTTCAACGTTTGGTCACTAATTTTAAGGCGTTTTCCCGACTACTGCGTCCCCAAGTGTCTTATATCAAATTTCTTCTCTCAGTGTCGGCTATCTCGCTACAAGATGTCTTAAGGCCATAACTTTTTAATAAATATTTACAACAATTGCAAGTAACTCAAATATTTTTTAACCAAATGTTTGGAAAACTTTGAGACGGTTTACAGTCATACGATACACAATTCTGCGTGAGCGTTTTTTAAAATAATGTATCGTTTGCTAGTAAAAAATTTGTTTTGCTCCATTTTGGCTTATTTTGATAACAAAATTTGTGATATTTCAGGAGCAAAAATCTAAAAATCAATTTGATGTATTGCAACTGAAAAATTCAGACACAAACGATGGTATATAAATGTTAAAATTGTAAGAATGAATTTTTGATGTATGTATTAATTTGCGTAAAAAAATATTTTCAAATCATTGCAAAACTAAATAGCAAGGCCTTAAGCGGCATTCATTAACATTCTGTATATGTAAATATGTATACGTGTATATGTTTCGCCAATATTATAAGCAAATATTCTACAGAGTGACCCGTCGTCATGGGCAACTTTTGCATTGTAACCAAATGTGTAGTTTAAGTTGTCTTGTACTGCGGTCAACGATTGTAAGAACCACTGATTTTTTGTCAATATAATATTTCTCCAACTTGGTTCAGTGTCTTATGTACACATCTGTAGCTTTGCTTCATGGTTATTGGTAGTTGCCATTGTGTGTCTCAGCATATATGTATCTTATTTGACTGAGCCAATCAGGATAAAGTTACTACGGCCCCACACATCTGTGATTAACGGATATAACTCCAACCTCTGATAGTTATAAACACAACCAATCATTGACCATGAAGCAGAACTGAAGATATGCACGTACGATTTTGAAACAAGTTGGTTCAAAAATACTCGTATTTTCACTAAAATCAGGGACGCGTACACACAAGCAATCACCAAACATTTAATGAAACCCAAGCTGCATCGTTGCGAGCTAGCATGGAACTTTCCAGTGCCAAATTTTGCTCCTCCGCCGCGTGACCTTGGAACAGCAGCTGCCGCGTCTCGCTGGAAAGAATAAAACGAACCAGTCCTCGTAAAAGTTATTTTTCTTTTTGTGGACGGACGAGTTTTATAATATTCGCACGTGTGACTGGTTGTCCTGGCGTTGGGTGGCGTATGTACGGAGTGACATTCCTCAGGGTTGCTGTGAAGGCAAGGCCAAGCTAACAGCTCTGTAACAACACCAGTCTCACTAGAGGCGGTACAAGACTACACATTCTAACGTAATTGTTGGTTATTATTAACTGTTTATTGATGCGACTGTACAGTCTAGGTCATGCACAGTCACTATAACTAGGGACCCTTGTTTTTCGCGAAAAGAATTTTACCTCACTTAATTTCCGTGCCACACGCGCACTTCTGCAGTTCTGCTTCGTGGTCAGTGATTGGATATTTTAACTGTCACGTGTCTTGAGATTCTACCGGTAAATCACAGACGTGTGGTGTTGCAGGAACGTTATTGTAATTGGCTCAGTCATATGAGATACGGCTCTTCGCACAGACATGCTGCCAATAATCATGAAGCAGGATTGTAGATGTGCACGTAAGGCACTGAACAAACCAGGGCAAAATTATTTTCGCGAAAAAACAAGGTTCCTAACTATAAGTTTACAGCAAATTGTTTCAACGCCTTACGAGCATATCTAGAACTCAGTTTCGTGGTCAGTAATTTGGGGTTCTGTCAGCAAATCACAGACGTGTTGTTGCAGGAAACTTGTTCCGATTGGCTCAGTCAATTGAGCGATGCCTCTGACTCATTGCTAATAACCGTGAAGCAGATATGCAGACGTGTACGTAAAGCATTTTAAGCAAGATGGCGCAGAATTCTATTAGCAAAGAAATCAGTGGTTCTACGCTAGGTCGTGCATGATAATTGCTAATGGAAGATGGACAAAGGAACCATAGTGAGCCGGTCAACATCGCCCTTGCCACCGTGCCTCACTCTGACAAACCCACGTCCACTAGCCGGGCGTCTTAAGAGTGCGCAGTAGATAAATAAAAGCTGAAAACATCAATTGATTCCTACGCTTTTCTCGAAGCCAATACGAATAAAATACTCAGTGACAATCCTAGATAATGGTATTTGCCAACTTTATAAGTAAATATTTATCCAGAATTAGTAATTCGTTACGCGTGATCTCTTGCGCCGCAGTTAAATGCACGAGGTTCTGGCTTCAGAGATTGTG
>PNEQ01108986.1:0-19396 GCA_003012365.1 Medauroidea extradentata
GATAACATTTCAGTAGTTGTCACTTTCCTCATATTTTTTTCCGTGAATTATTATAACTGGTTAGGTAGAAATGTTCTTCGACTGTACTCGTTGGTGGATACCTAATTAATTCTTTTTATCATTGATGTTGCTAAAATACAAAAATAATTCAGAATTTAACAACTGATAACGTAACCTGCAATATTTTAAGACTACTAACTTTCTTGAGTATGGTTCCAAGATTTTAAACTCTAATTTGCGGTTTTTGTGTCATAGAAGTAGGATAACCACTTGTAAATTATGTTGACACGGTTTTCTCGGGTATTTATTGTTTCTCGTCCCCCTTCATTATGGCGCTGTTCCATTATCATTTTATGTCACCCCTTAACAGCGCTGAGTACTGAATTAAATCTCGTCCCTCACTGGCGTTACGGTTTATTACCTGTGGATTTTACTTTGATTGATCTTTTAGCTACATAGATAAATGCTTGTAGCACCTCGAAATTAATTATTTTATTAACAACTAACTGCAATAAAATTATTTTTAGTGAATAGTGTTATTAAAATTTGCCAACAGTTGACTCCATATGTTTTCACACAACGGCGGAGCTTCCGTCAACTGAATTGACAGAGTGATTTTATAAACTGAAAACAGGAAAGTAAATTTACGTAACATAACTTAATGCCGTAAAAGACGCCTTAAAATACGAAGGGTTTTTTATAAACAAAGTATCATTATACTTCGAAAGTGTATCGAAGGGCCCAGGCTAAATTCCCGGTCCTCAAATCATGATTTCAGTTTTCTTTGGTTTTCCTGGAATTCACTCTTATAATATGCTGGAAGGGTTAGTTAATACAGACCATGACCGCTTCCCACAAAAAAAAATATTTTCTCACTTATTGGTTCCATACTTTCCATCAAGAAAACTTTTATCTGTACGTGATAAACGTAACATTTTAAAGCCATTCTGTTATTATATTTTAAGCCAGGTACATGTAAATTTAACATTACCATGTGATTTTATTAACGTATGCCCGTACAAAAAATTTATATTGACACACACACAATCAAATTGCCATTATCAATGTTATTAGTTGATACAAATAACCACCAGTTAACGTGTGCGAGGTATGCGTTTCTGTAAATCGACTAATTTATTTACGGATGGAATTACCTCTAGTTTTCTCTTCAATGGTCCCAAGATAACATAACATTTTGTTTTATTTGGTTCCCAACTGAAAAATTACTCTTTTGTGCTATCAAATTGAGCTGTTATTTTATTTTATTATTTAAGTTACTAGCCAAAACTCGTCGTCGGTAATATATGGTCTGGATGTCTGCTCGTAGTGATCGCTAAGTGCTCAGTAACTATATATTTCAGTGAATTTACTAAACGAAGAATTTATATTGATATTTAGCTAGAAAGAATGTATACGTAATTTCATAACACTGGAAATTGCATGGTATATGTTAGTAAAACTTTTTCAAATAATTTCTCTACAAGTCGGAATAATACGGTGTGTGAAATAGGGTTTGTAATCGGCATTTTGAGTAAATATTAATAAATAAACGTATTAGAGTAATGCAAAAATTTGTATTGTAAATAATTTTCGTAAAAAAAACAGAGAGGTCCTGAAGGCCTGGAAACGAGGTTCCAAGAAATATGCGTTGTCGGTGGTCTGCACCCCTTTCGTCCCAACGTCAGAAAAATAAACATGTCACACCACAGGGACTCTAGACAATACAGCCAACCAATCCTTTATGTTGCGTGTCAGTGTCGCCAGTTGCGGCAGCTACATGCTTTTCAAAAACAAGTCCATTTTTCTTGCGTCCCCAAGGGAAAGGATAACGTAATGAACCCTAGCGCTTTATTTTTAATTTGGCGTGAAATTAGAGAATTGTTTCGAATAATTCTGTGTAATAATCCAACCCGTTTTTGTAATAGCTACAGAAAATTTTTAAGAATTTTAGAATTCGACTACTCAGATAATAAAATAAAAGGGTAAAAATTTTTTTGTGATTTCTACATATTGCTTTAACCCATAACTTCCATGCGACACACTTATGTCTATAAGGCGGTTCATTTCTCCCCCCTCCCCCTCCCCGGAAATTGAAAGACACAAATTGGCAAATATACAGACTACCTAGTTCTGTTTTAATATTTTTCAGAGTGATTTAGTTGATTCATCGGTGGTTTCCTTAAAACATAACATTTTACATTTTTTATACTCTAATCGCTGACTATGGGAGATAGGTAACCTTCAAGGCCTATTTACATTTGCGATGTCCGAAATTGTGACCTAAGACAAGAATGCGCTGATTGGCGCACGTGACTCTGTGATGTCACATCAGTTTCCGAAGTTTGGTCCTAAAACATGTATTCGCTCAATCTTAACATTTGTCCGAAATTTTGTCCTAAGACAGAAGAAAACTTCAACTATTTACGTGGGCATTCGTAAGACGGTACAAAATTGAAAACATAAGAAATTAAACTCGGAAAAATAGAAAAATTAAATCAAGAGGAGCGGGACAAAATATTAAATGAAACAATTTCAGATATTATGATTGTGAATAACTAGGGAGAATATAACCACGAAGTTCGAACACGTCCACTTCCATTGCCACGGTCACGTCCGTTGATACGGCGACATGTAGATAGGCCTTTACTGTAGTCCACTGGAAGCTGGAATTACTTCATACTGAAAGCAAATAGGTAATTTCCAGGTTACAAATTCTGTCTCTGTCTGTCTCTCTCTCACCATCTCTCGCTCTCTCTCTATTTTACTACCCGCCTTGTTTTCTGAGTTCTGTCCCCTGGCACAGCAGGGGTGCTGCCTGGTTAACTCTGAAACCAACCACTTGAGCCACACCCCTCAAACAAGAATAGCACCATCCAGACTTTACTGATTACTAGTCGTTAGCAATGATTAGAAAGGATCCCTTCCTTTCGTGAAAGAGTCCCTCCTTTCTCACCTTAAAGATAAAAAATAAATTTCTGCACAGTATTCAAATATGGAACACTGACCTCTGTAATGTGCGAAACTATTGGAGCAAATGCATTGTTGAAGGTCAGCCAAGTTAAACTTTAGTTTAACTAAAGTTTAACTTGGCTGACCTTCAACGGCTTCCGTCTCTTTACATTTTAGACCAAGTGGTCTTAACTTTGGGTACTCTGGCTGGGCACCCACCCATGGCCAACCACCTAACATGCACATCCGAACAGGGCGACACCTACAACCGTGCATCAGTCATTTTTCTAGCATTATGTTCGGGAAGTCATTAAAAACCTGCGAAGTGTTGGGATTTTGGTCAGCACTTACATCGAAGTCTTAAGCGCTGGTGGGAGGTGCTAAGGTGTGAGTATGGAACCGCACCGGAATGAATTGGCGGGAGAAACAGGAGATCCCAGAGAAACCCGCCGACCAGCGGCATCGTCCGGCACGCTTCCTACGCGCGAAAATGTGGGGGCGTACCCCACCGGGATTCGAACCCGGATCGCCTAGGTGGGAGGGTGGAGGTCTAACCGGTCGATCACTGAGCCCCCCCCCCCTCCCCTCGATTTAAAAACCTGTGTATAAGTTCTCAAGGGTAATACAGATGTCAGCTTAGTGCCTTGCACATAGAGGCGATGAGACGAATTGTGAGTGAGTAAATATCAGACTTATAGCCCGTGGCCGATCGCGGTCGTTGTACTCCAATAGCACGAACATTAGATGCGTAACAGCATGTTATTATTGTACGTGTCAAAATCCAAACGATTAAATTGCAGACGCCAAGATGTTTTTCTCCTTAGCTTTCAGGATACTAAGAGTAAAAATGGCATTATTTCATTATTATTTTTTCCAACGACGTATGATAGGACTAAATAAAAATGTTGCTACAGATAATAGTTCTTTAACTTTTATGGAAAAAAATATGTGTTCCCAGAACAGTTATTTTAGGGCATATGAGTATACGCAAATAAACTGATTTTACAGAAAACATCTTGCTAGAGATTCTTCTTAAGACTTATTTGATGCGTCCTGGAAGGTACGAGTTGGAAATCGATTTAGAAGCGCAGATGAGAGTGGAATTTTTGGTAAAAAAAAAAGCTAAAACCTAAAATTGCTTTTATGACGAGTTTTTAATAATCTACTCTTTGTGTGTACACGACATTTATTAATTGCTCATGCGTACAGATGGGCGGAATGAGTAAAAATTTTAGAGCACACCTACTATAGTACCTTTCTGCTGTAATGATTCAATGTAGCAATTTCATAGATACCTTCGAATCAGTCCCATAAAATGGCTTTAGTCATTGGGACATAGTTTTGATATAATTAGAAAATTGTGAATCACAGTCAGGCATATTAATTTAAGAATTGTATAATGTGTTCAAATTATGCAGTTCGATACCATGCAACAAGCACACTGGTAAAAATTGATTCAAATAAAGTGTTTGATTAATATTAGTAAATCACTGTTACTGAAGCTTCTTCTGAAGGATATTGACAGACCACGAAAAAAAAAATATTTCCTGATAGTTGCAATGTTAATATAGCAATACGTATTAAATTAGACACATTACAGAACATTAATTTAAGTATCATCTGTAATGTAAAGCCAGATATGGCTCACTTTAATTATTAATACATGAGTACTTTAATAAAACAAATATTTAGTCGTGTTATTACGACATGTCAAATATATAATACATATGGTCCTAATTCTGGACATTAAAGAACTAATTAAGTACTTCTTATACTATATATACAAACGTCAAAATGTGAATAAAACTGTTGTCACAATTATAGAAGACATCATTTTGTGGTAGACTAGAACTTGTTGGCCAATGATTGAAGTCTTCGTATAAGGACTTGTATTGGTCGGGCCCATATTTGCACAATTTTCATATATATGCTTTGTTTCCTTCTTCATAGGGATCGTCCCCGTGGAGTACGCCCGTGTCGAAGGGAAAACACTTGCTGGTTTGATCGGATGGGCCATGAGTAATGTATGTTTCACCAAATCATTAATATGTGCACTTGCGACGGTGAAACCTTTCAAAGGAGCGTTACAAGAGAAATGCATAACGCTACCGATTCCAAAATGAATTTTTTGCGGTGTGGGTCGCTAAGATGATTATTTTAAGATACGCTGCCTTTAAAAATATGATTACTACCAATTCTTGAAATCGTAACCACATTATTGCCACCGAGCGAGGTGGTGCTACGGTATCACGTTGGACTCGTATTCGGTAGGACCCGGGTTTGATTCTCTGTTCCGGCCATCCTGAATTCGGCTTTCCATCGTTTCCCTAAATCCCTCCAGACGAATGCTGGGATCATTTATTAATACAGGTTACGGCTGACTCCTCTCCCAGCTCCTGTAATTGTACTAAGTTATGTATCACCGTCTCTAATGGCATCGCTTTCGACGAATGTAAAGCCTACTTACCGTACCTTACCACATTATCGCTGATATTATGCACGCATGACACGCTTGTTAATAACTGCCTCATATGAAATGTTTCTTGCACAGGAATTTGGGACAGATCTATATTCTGCATGTTATGGACTGCAACAGCAAGAACGTGTGGTTGGTTGTTCTCACCGTCACGCCCTATTTTCTCATAAACATATCTGTGTATACTGGACCATGAGTTCTGCTTGTGTACACCGTTTGGCAACTTCATTAACATGCATAATGTGCAGACTACGCAGTTTCAAGTGAAGCACTTCGCAAACACTAAAAGTGTCTGCTTGTGGTGGACCAAACTACTATTTACAGTTTTAACGGAAATATCTAGCAAAACTCTGACAGCTCACTTTAGTAATAGGACGCTTCTCCTTGAACGTGATAGACATTATTTTCACATTGAGCATTGCATATAGATATTTCATTGGTTTGCCTGCAACATGACTTAGTCTACTTTTACATCAAACTAGTCAAAATGTTTCTTCAACAGAAGCTTCATCTCTGTCGGTAATGCATTTGTGTAAAGTTGTGCACCCCTCTTATCTGCGGGACTTTCACCTTACAGTAAAAGGTTCGCAACCGTTTTACTCTCTTTACTGTGGTGCCTTACAACGATAGGAATGCGTATTCATCCTTACTCCTTATTCTTATTTTCTGGACCTGCTCTGTTTAATATCATTAGCGTCGATCAGTGACAGCAGAAATGTATCTTGTCGATTTCCAGTTGTCCATACTCAACAGTCGGACGAACATCTTGTCAACGTCGTTTCTATACCGTTGAAAAACA
Organism: Medauroidea extradentata; assembly: GCA_003012365.1. Taxonomy (NCBI): domain Eukaryota; kingdom Metazoa; phylum Arthropoda; class Insecta; order Phasmatodea; family Phasmatidae; genus Medauroidea; species Medauroidea extradentata. The sequence continues at coordinate 6,225 of PNEQ01108986.1, forward strand.
CGCTAGAATCCCAAAGCAGAAGTTGGCACCCGCATTAAACAAACAATAACAGACTGGCAAACACATTTTTTGCAGTTTCTTTTTACATTCAGTTGTACAACAATCCAAACATTATATAGAAGGTCTCGGTGAATATTGCAATAGTATTATATGTGTAATCATACCCCAGTCAACACTATTTCTTTCTATTCATACTGATAATAATATCTACAAACTGCTAGTATTGCCGCCTGAACATTTAATGTTTTGTATATGAATATTTTTAAAATGTAATGTTGCACATAGACATAGTCTCTCATGTACTTTATAAGCATGGTCATTTCAGTTTTTATTAAATTGGTACGTAGGATATACTTACGCGCAATGAGGTCCTATACCCACAACAGGAATATTTCTGCCTCCGTAGTTTATATCTTCTTTTCCTTTCAGTATTGCTCTTTTAACAACATTCCATTTACAGTTGTGTGTATTCGCTTTCCATTTATTTCCACTTGCATCTTAGTCCATTGCATACAACTACGAGCACAATTATGTAAAAAATAACAAAATCGGTACAGCATTAACACTGTATAGTGTACGAAAAACAAGCCAGCCAAATAAAATGGAAACAAATACATACACAATTGATTTCATCATTAAGAAACAGTAATGCTAACGCACTTCATTTGATGTTACTTACATGGTAGCATTTTCACTAATAAAGGGCTAGAGTCGGTGACTGAGGACCTTTTTGTAGGAATTCATATAAGACACGTAGCAGCTTTGTGCTTCATAACTCTGACCGAGTTCCTTTTGTTGTAGAGCGATGTTATCACCACCAAACAAAATATTGCATGTATTAACTCACTTTTACCGGATTCGTGACTGAAGTTCTTTTTGGTGGGACCGATTCATCTGAAGAACAAAACAACTTGTATTGTGGAATAGGTTAACAGCTTCTTCCATTAGCGATGGCCAGTAACCTTATGAATACTTCAATTCTGTAGACAGTAGTTTGAAAGCTTGAAGTCTATAGCAAACCTTCAGCTTTTTACGTGGTAAACAACCATCTCTACTCATGAATCATCAGATAACTCTTAAAACGTAGAAAATCCAATTTTAATATTAAGAATTAATTTGTGGATAACGTACAGTTCAGACAATTCTGAGTTTTAATAATAATACCAAATATTATAGGCATGCGGTGCGCAGACATTTAGTTTATGACAAAACTCAGCTATGCTAGTGGAACTGTGGAGGGTTAAAACGCTAATTCGGTGGAGGGGTTTATGGGGTGCGAAAATAGTGGTGGACGTTGCCCCAAGCAGCTTATTACAGAGTTCCCCATGTAGTTGTAGTAAATTATGAGAAAAAAATCTTACATTCTAATTACGCACTAGAAATACAGAGTTTAAACCACGAAAGTACTACACCCGTTACATTCATTACTGTATCGCAAACCACACGAGTGAGTTAACAGCCATGGCCTTACGAAACAATCGAGGGCGAATGATTGTGTATTGAGCAGCGTAGTAATGCAAGAGAAAAGGAATGGGAGATCCCCGAGGCAATCGGTATAGCTGCTGCATCGTTCCGACGCCCTGCACTGAAATCCGGGTGATCTAGGCGGTATGGTAAAAATATCGGAAGGCAACATGTTATGGATTTTTAGGACTGGAATTTTTGTGAGCTATACAAATGGTTAGTTTAAATAAGTTAAGACAACGAATGCAACAGCAAATCATTCTCTATACACGTTTTTATTACAAAGTCACCAAACGTATTTTAACATTTGATAATAATTTTAAAGAGCGTGTTTTTGTGCAACGCGTTTTCCTCGAGCCGATATCCGATGTACGGTGAGCTGACACTGCCTAAAAATTACGTACGTAAGCCTGACTTAAATAACTTTTGTTCTTAGTAAACGTTTCAGAAAAATTTAACACAGTTTTAAAAATTACCAGAAAGTATAATATTATCGAAATTAAGTTTGAAATTTTTAGTACACGATATTACTATGGTCCTCGAAACCCCAAATATAATTTCTCTTATGTACTGCGGCCACATTTTTCAGAGGTTTGGCACAGCGAACTTAAATATTTCAGGATGGGCTGGAAGTTGCAGGAATACGTAATTGTTCTATTCACAACAGTAATAATACTCAACGTGTTGCAAGGTACGACTGTGTTACTGTATTTTCTGAGTCTTTACTTTGTACTGTCCAATCCTTGGAGATGTTGATAGATATAAGACTACATGACTTGACCGTAAGAAAGAAAACATCTGGCGTACACCGAAATATGGACTCTTTTGAATCACTGTCACACTTGTGTTGCATATGAAACATGATTTGATAACGTACCACTTATCGCAGATCGTGCTACAAGACAACTTGGATTCTCTTCAGTAATGACGAAGACTAAAAACACTTGGAAAGAATTAATTTAGAAACAAGATAGATAAGTAAAAAATAATTCGCAGCGGTTTACAACAACGCCAAATTAAGGCTTCCAAAGTTACTTAACAATATTCTCGAAAAATGTCACACACAGCAGCACCTTTTTTCCTTGATGTACGCCGATCTTTGTTGAAATCTTGCCTCCAGCTAAAATATAAGTTTATGGTTGATTTTGTTTATACTTTCGCCAGGAAACCTGCTAAAACAGCATCATTTTACAACTTGAAATTAAAATTTATCAGGCGGAGGATCCTCGACACCCCACATAATAGGAAATGGATAAATGTTACTTTCTCCCTTTCCAAATATATATCCTGGCATTGTTATTAACGCGGTTTTTTTTTCACGAGAAATATATCTTTGTTACTTGCTGCGAACAAGTAAATTTAGCCGCCCGTCCATTGACAATATATGTTCATATCTGATTATATAATATTTCCTCACATTTCAAACACAAACTGTGAAGTTGTACGATTGCTGGTATGTTTACAAATAGGAGACGATACGTCCATACAGTTTCTTCGTGATTTATTTACGCGAACATGCCACGAGTTTTGTGTTGCCATTGTTACATAAGAGTCGGACTGTTAAGGCAATATATAACTTTTGCAGAAAGTATCTTATAAATAATTTTACGGAAGATTGACCTTAAGGTACTGCAGATATCTTTATCAAGAATCCGTATACCGATTTGGTTTGTCCCATTCAGAATTATTGTTTTAGTTCATTTCCGTTGTTCTTCTCGCATATTCCGAGTCCCTATCGCTGGACATAGCTTGATAATGGCAACTGAGTTTTGAAACGGAGCCTACGTTTTAATATTACACGCTATAAATGTGTTTCCACACTTGTTAAGCATTTTTGAATTTGCATTAACAATGTTTATGAAATTGTCACACAAGAATATTTTTAAAATCCATCCATAGTTTCTTCTCGTGTTACTCACTGCAAACAGTTATATCGGATTCACATAGTACATCGGTTCGCGGAACAAATGGAGCTGATTAGAAGCTGGTGAGGCGCAATAATACAACAGTATTTCTTTGGTTCAGAACTGAAATAAGAGTGAACGAGGTATAGCATCAATAATAAACTAACATTTAACATTAGCACTTACTTGATATGTGGCGACGATAAATAAATTTCTTCATATTTCATACTTAGGAAATATACCTTTAAAATATGTTTTAACTACATGCTCTTTTCATCTGTCCAGGTGAATTTTGTGTCGTAGGGTTAATATTAGACAAGGCACGCTTGACTCTCATTTCGTTCCACCTCAAATTTCAGAATAGTGTACCGATTATATGCATTCAGGATCACAAATATGAAATTATAAGCTAACCACTTATCTAATTTTTAGCCTACTTTCCGTGTGTGTATGCGTATGTCCTTAAAAAACTTTGAATAAGTGTACCGAAGCTCATCAAAGTTTGTATACTTAGAGCCTTCTTGGAAATCTGACCTGAATTTTGTAAATTTCGTTTGTGCCCTTTTTATTTTTAGAAAATGGTTACCGTTTGAAAATTTTTGATCAAGCTAGATATCTACGGAACCGTATTTCAGAATTTCATCAAACTCGGTGCACATAAAGCACATAGTAGATTAATTGACTTTTACGGGATTCGTTCGTGCATTATAAATAGTTTGAAATGGCGGTAATTTTTTAAAATTTTAGCTCAGTAGTCCTATGACAAATTTAAAGAAATATTTTTTTAGAATTTCATCAGTTGTGGTAGTACGTACAAAGTTCACTTTACTTTTGTGTATTTCATTCATAATGCAGACGAATACCTGCCAACTAACAAAACCGCATGCACTTTCACTACTGGATAATTTTGGAAACATTTAAATGTATTTGTTTATAACTTCTGGTTAAGGTTGTTTCGTTTCTTTGATATCGTGTTTCCTATCCAAGCAAGCATGATGCAATAGTACCACATTCCATATTACAGGTTCCTGAGATGCTGTCAATTTCACATGGGGTGCCGAGCCCGTGCCAGCATGGGATTGCCGGAAGGATCACCTATTACATCTACAGAAAACTCAGTGCCGCACAATCACCAGCCAAGTAGACACACACTGAATACTTTGCAATTTAAGAAAATATTATCAGAAAGGTCACGGGAGGAGTCTAACGTTCCCTTGTCTGTAATTTACAACAACGAGACCTCTAGGTAAATATGAAATGTAATAGGAAAATAATTTTTTCCGTAAATGAGCTAAAACAATAGCTAACATCTAACTTATTGTGAAGTTAATTTAAAATTCCGTAATGAGAAACATGTAAACTGATAGCTGTAATTCTACATGCAACTATTTGATAACAGTTTTTATAATTACCTTAACTAAAAATAACTACATATAAACTCCTAGTAGTAAGTTATATTTTTCAGGTTCATATTTAGTTCTGGTTTACAGAAACCCGGAGGGAGCGGAACAAGCACCATTTTCTTCAGTTCGCAGAACGATGGCTCGGCGAAGAAGGGAATCAGTTCCTCCCGTTCCAGACTCTATAGCTGAACTAGTCACGTCGTTCGAAAACCCACTAGTGCTCCAACACTATGGGCAAACGTCGACTGGGCCATTTTTTTGTGGTACTGTCAATACCAATGATGGAAATGTAGTCGCAGTTATCTTCTTAAATGAAGACCTTATCCGCACTGTGACTGGGCATCACAGCGAAGTACGCGAGATGGCATTGGACGGAACCTTTAAAGTAGTTCCCAGAGCACCCAGCGGGTTTGTCCAGCTATTAACTGCACATGTTATATTTATGAATGTGGTAAGTGTTTGATTTCAAACGTAATATGTGGTCACTGAACGAACCAAGAACAAGTATAGGTCATTCGGAATAAAGTGAGCACTAAAGATTTTACCATTGAAATAAATCACTATCCGTTACTGCATATTAGTCAACATTAGCAATAGTTACATTATTGTTTGTATGGTTGGTAGCGAATCATTGCATGTAGTTCCGTGTATTTTATTCTTTGAATACAGCAGTAGTGAAAGAACATCAAATGTAATCGACCTCTCTTTATACCATATACTTAAAAATATTTGTTTATGGTCTTATTGAAATACATACTGACTGTAATTTGACTTGATTAGCGCGCCACCATAAAGTGATGCAACCGCCCGCTGAATTCAAAACTGTTGTTGACACATTGCCGCTAACGCTCGCGCCACAGACGTAGTTCAAAATTCCACCGACAGGTGGTACCTGAGTTAGGTTTTCGCCGCTTCGCTCGCTCGAAGGCGAGTAGAGTCTGTTTGTCCGTTTTGTAATAAATATGGGTTTCTGACGAACACATTTAAAAGTATTAGAGGTAAATGTTTATGAATATCATTGCTAAATGATGTGAAGTAATCTGTAATCAGTTATGTTTTACAGTCGTCAGCCTGAGCGTATGGAATTAAAAATAACATATTTTTTCTGTTTCACACATTAAGAAAATACGTTATTTATAGTTTTTTATTAATTGCGTCTTCGTCGTTCATGGCAGTATGCTGAACGGAACCTGAATTCTTGAATTGCGTATGTCGTGTGTGTTTATAGTGGCGGTTTTGAATTACAAATTAATATACTACGTATGCATTTACGAGATAGTAACGGCAACAGTGTGTGTTGTAACCAATTATAGTCGATGCAGAGAAAACAGTGTTATAAAACGTTAATTCGCAGGTATTTATAACTAAGATTACTATTGAGTATAGCATATATACAGCGCCCGTTCATTTAATAAGTAGATATTGCAGATAACATAGATCATAGCAGTGTAATGTAAATGTAAACATTGTACAAGACTATGTAAATAAAAGCACGTGGCAATGTTGATGTTTACATGCAGTGGAAAGATATTAACTGGCAGAAAATAGAAATTAATCAGGAATTTTTTAATGCACACTTTATCGCGAATTACCTTTTAATATGATTATTTACGTTTCGTTTCGTTAAGTAACCGACTGGGTATTTCCTGTGCAGGCTTTCCCCATCGTATTCGCTCTGATGTGTTCACGCAGAGAGGCAGCATACGTTGCTGTGTTACAGCGCCTAAGGGAAGCCACGCAGGAATGGGACGTTAACATTATCATGAGCGATTTTGAAGTGGCGTTGCGAAAAGCTGTTGGTGTTGTTTATCCTGGAGTAAGACAACTTGGTTGTTGGTTTCATTTCTGCCAGGTAAATTGTATAACATCAGTGCGTTTTACTTTACAACATGTTTGAACACATTCAGTAACTAGTGTTCCTGTTATTGTATAACAACGTAATTAGGTGAAATTTTTGTGTTTGGGAAATGCCCACCTCCCTCCCTTTTCGCAAATTGTTGAGAAAAGGAGGGGTGATGTCTTAAATAAAAAGAGGGGGAAGATTTCAGGCATGTAGAAAGAACTTTCCAGCCCATGTTGAATTTATCTACAATGAATGTAACTTTAATATACAATTTCCATGAGAAATTATTAAACCGCAAAACAAATCGGAATCATTAACTGGCCATCTTTAGTATGAAAGTGTCCAAATATGTTCTTGTTAGGCTGTTGTTAAGACAGTTGTTATTTTATTTACATGTCTTATCTATTAACATATTTAGGTAATGTAAAATATTTTTCGTGAAGGTCATAGCAGTAACTGACCCTGCAGTTTGCTCACATTATGATGTTATGTAATATGTATTTTGATGTGTACTGCAGAAATGCCTAACCTGATTACTGCCGTGACGTAACGTAGTCCTGATTTTGGTTTAATTTTAATTTCGAAAGTCAGGTGGGGTACTGAACAGGGGGGAGGGGAAACACCAGTTAAATCTTACCGTCGAAGTTCTTGACGGAGTTCCCAAGCGTCCCTGAAATTGCCTCATGCAAACCCCTACGATAACTGCTACACTAAATCTACTGAAATGATACACAGCCTGAATGAATAAATTAAAATTTATACTGCCGAAAAGTAGAGTCAATATAATTTGAAACTTGTAGAAAGGCACAGCTAGGATTCACCTAGAAATAAAAATTAATAGGCTTGGCTGACTAATACTACATAGAGAAACTAAAATAATGCAGTTGCAGTAGAAAAGGAACAATTCACATTACTAGTGTTGTAACAGAAAATATGTTACGTCGGACAAATAGCATTTCAGATAGTTCACAACCAAATAAATATTACAGTTCATTTTTGCCTCGACTAATTAAGTGGTAGAGCATTATTTAGAGAAACTTGACAAACAGTTAAATGGGTGAAAACTTTCCTGAGGACTGGAAAATATAAACCACGTAGAACAAAATACTCGCAGCATGCTAGTAGAAAACCCTAATGGTGTCTCTGGTCGCGCTAGGTTCAGGCCATGTAAAATTAAGATAGCGAGACTTATCTGCCGGCTTCTTTGCGGTGAGTGTCATCCCGAGGTTCTCGAAGTTCTAGTAGTTAGTCACGTTCCACTCTTAACTAGCTAATCCAAGTCTCATTACTCAAAAATTGCCGAAAAGCACATTCTCGTGCCGCCTAACCATCGGTACAACCATAGACATAGTCAACTCCCCTCTCCATGCTTTGAGGAAGTAAATAATACTGCACTGCAAACTGAAGCTAACATATTAAATAGAAGAATCCATTAAACAAAAGTAAACCTCTGAGTCAGCCATTACATTAAGCCCAATATTTAAGAAAAATGCGCCCAAACATTAATAAATACTTATTACCTCGAAATAACCTTAACAGCTAATTAACCATTAAAAGTAATAAATGAAATAAAACTTGGGATGTTGAAACTGGCACATGTCACAACATACACCTCAGTATTTGAATATCAGTTCATTTACATTAGTAATTTCTTCTTACAAAATATGAAATGCAAAGAGTAAATAATGGGAAAAATTCAACAGTATTTACTAACATATAATTTGCCCTTAAAAAGTGATTACATAATGGAAAAAATTCAACAGTATTTACTAACATATAATTTGCCCTTAAAAAGTGATTACATAATGGAAAATCGCATTTATATTTACGATCATATAAATGCTGCTGGGGGTGGAGGGAACGGAGTTGTCCCTTAATGAACACTATGATTGGTAAGATAAAATAAAACGAGAAAAGACAAATCTGTGGCTACCTTTTAGAGAATGAACGTGAATGTATTTGTGTAAATATTTGTAAATATAAACTCATTACTGTAATTTTATGCATGCGTGTACGATGGTCACAATAAACCATGGGCATCAACCTAACTCAGTGCCAGGAGGGGTGGCAAAATTCGAAAAAAGTTAAGAGTGTATAGTAAACAGGCCCGTTTCCAAATAGGTATACGTATCAATAGATTATTTCCTGGATAACTTTTGAACACAGTGAGTTATTGAGGTGAATTTTGTTTCAGAATAAATCTTACAGTTCTTCCAAAATGTGATTTCAGGATTTTTGAAATTAGACATCTAAAACATAAAAAATCAAAATTTAAAATTTAAACGTAATTTCAATTAATCCTTTTACTCCATAACCCTTTTGAGATATAGAGAATATTTTCAGACATGCATTTATCTGAAAAATTTATCGTATGTAGTTAGTTAAAAAGCTGCTTAAGTAATTTTCGACAATTTTGGGAGGAAATATTCAAATTTGGACTTCAATGCTTTTTACAAATTGTAAATTTAATAACTATGACATATCAACTATGTCAGTGTAAAATTCATCATTCATACAAGTCTGCAGAGAGATGCGTCAGGTATTTGTTTAAAACTACTTAAATTGGGCCATTTTCGGAATGTAAAATGTTCCAAAAATCCCGCAAAACAGGTATGACCATGTTTTACAGCTTTAACAGTCTTAACTTTCGATTTTCGAAAATTTGCAAAACCAGGCAACTAATATGAATTTTGTAAGCTTCGTTCTGCGAGCAAAGATCACATCGATGTCTAAATGAGTTTACGTGGTATCGAGGATTCACTGAAAACACATTAAACCCTGTTTCCCTACTTTAATTTTCTAATTTCAATAAATATATTTTTATTGAGTGCTTACGGCGCAAGGGGTAGTCATCTTAAATTTTTCAGTACTGTCGAGTCTAGTACTTTGTGTTGTGCTATGATGAGTGAGTGTGTGGAGACTTAGTTTATTAACATTTCAGAACTATGCTATGGAAATTGAGACTTTTGGAAAGTATAATAATACGATAAGAGGCAAGCATTTAAATATAATATTAAATGTTCACAAAATTTCGTTTTAAAGAAAATATATGTTACGTTGCTTTCAATTCCTACAATTGTATGTAGAAACAAATTGTTTCTAAAAACGGGCCGGTCAATCTGTCAGTCAGAAAAATTACTATACAGCACATTTTTCAAATTCAGTTTTGTAATTTTACGCTTTAAAAAATCACATTTGAGCTGACAGTAAAATAAAGCATCAAAAAATTATTTCTGCATTAGCAAAAATGTCTTTAGTCGCAGTTATTTAATTTATTGAAATGTTACCAGGGAAATATGCTGAAACTATCCACCATATTTAAACTATTAACTGTTACTGTGTGCAAGAACTAATTGACAGGTAAATTGCAAACATTTTCTAAATTCACCACCATTTGATCACATGACTGAATCACAACTCGTCGTAATACATGAACTAATCGATGGAATCCTTTGAAGGAAAATTGTGATGCTTCTTTACGCTTTTAAGGCCACGCTAAAGTAAATAAAATACCGAAACGGGAATAATCTCTTCTAAAAAAATATTTTGGCACAAGCCTGCAAATTTTCACAGAAACGTGCGTACAGTTTTGATAAAGCGACGAAATTTTTTGTTTCAAGGGATACGTTAGTGACATATCGGGAAATATTTTAAGAAAAGGAAAAAGGCAATATTTTTACATGTTTGGAGTCCGCAGACGATATGTTCATTAGTGTTTGTATACTAGTCTATTGAGTCCATGAGGAAATACATGTGCAAAATTTCAGAAGTTATAGAGTAATTCCGACAGAAAACAATTTAGGCAATATTTACAGAACTCAACTCTAAAAGTGCATTTACCCACTTGTTACCACATCCACGATTAAAATTTTTTTACAGAAATGAGAACAGGACTACAAGAATTGTTCGCAAGAATGCCTGGTATTAATTACAGGTTGTGCTATAGAAATAACCAAATGAAGCACATATTATAGTCGCGTCCTAAATAAGTTAATTTCTAAGGAATGCTTGGCCCCTCTTCACAGACACTTGAGAAGGGTAGAGTCTCCCCCCCCTTTTTTTTTGCATTACCCAGTGTTGACACTCTTGCAGTATAGTGATTTGTGCTGTTACCCTCTTTTATTATTAACAAAATTGTATTTCCTCCATTTGTTAATACAAACACAACAGTGCAAGTGATAAATATAATTACCTTTCTATAATGTAACCTTTCTATGTAGTGTCCGTCGAAGGCTTCAGTTATATCTGTATGAGTACTTATTGACAGTAGTATAATTATCAATACCGTTTTATATGTTAGTACTCTGTCGTTAACAGTCTATTTACGGTTGACTTGATGCACATAAACACACAAAAATGTTGTTCATGCACTCGGACACATAATGCAAGAATAAAAACAAATTATTTTGTATTTCTATCAAACCAATATTTATCAAATTCTTAAAGTGATCTATATAGGCTACTCCGGTACATGATAGTACAGATGTACCATATGTATTCTTAATTGTTAAGGGAGGTATTTCGAATTCGTTGTTGTTAAGCATTAAAAGTTTGAAACAATATACAATAATTACTTACATGTTATTAATTGCATGTTTTTGAGAACTTTATGAATCTAATAAGGCAACAATTTTATATAGAAAAATTACAATACACTGGTGTGTGCAGACAAAATAGTTTTCATATTAATTTTTGGAAGCACTACAATTTTGTCGAAACACAAACAACACAAACAACAAGAAGGTTTGGTACCAATGTTGTTTAGACTTTTCGTATGACAGCACTTTTGTACTTCTACTGAGGAGGACTTCATCCCCAAAACAGGTTGTGCTTTTAAATTGTAATTTATGTCGGAACAATAGAAATTACTTTCATAACCGAGACAGATAGTTGTCACTATTTTAATATACGGATGCTTTCTACATCAATACCTTTACCTCAGTACAGACATACGCAAATTTATATATATATATATTTTTCAGGCTGTTTGGAGACAGGTCGCCCGTCATGGGTTGGCCGGGGAATGTCACCGCAACGGAGCAGTAAAATTGGGCGTCAAAATGATTATGGCACTCCCACATCTGCCCCCTCAACGAGGTCAACCTTACGACACTGTGACGCCTGAGTCAAACATGGAAGATGGTTTGCAGGCTATCCGAACTTACCTGCAAGAAAGTAATGTTGTGTGTCTACAAGTTATTTTAGATTATTTAGAACGATTTTGGTTTGGACGGGTAGGTGCCGAAAATTTCAGTACGTTTGGGCAGCCAAGACGAACAAACAATCATATGGAGTCACTTCATTCCCGCCTTTCAAGTGTCATGGGAATGCACCCCAACATTTGGGTTTTCATCGGAAATTTAGTTAAGCTAAGTGATAAGTATTCTGCTGAGGCCCGAGCGGTTTCCGATGGGCGACCTGTCCGACCTTTGCACAGGGTAAACAGAAATTCAGCTGCAGTCCGAAATGGTCTCCGGTTGTTGTTGAACGGAGAGTACACAACCATCACATTTCTGCGGTACTTATCGCACACAGTGGATAGACTGTTGGACGTTTTGGGACACCACCAGCAAGAGGTTCAACAAAACGAAGGGGAAGAAGACTTTCAAGATGACGAACCAACACCTCCGCCTGAATTTCAGGAGGGCCATGCTGAGAGAGAAGAAAATGGAGTACGTGCTGCTGCGCAAGCAGCTCCAAGAACGTGCAAAGTGTGTTTTCTCAGAGATACCACCCACGTAATAATACCTTGTGGGCATCTGGGAGTGTGCCAGTCACGCGCCGATACGCTGCAGGGTTCCGTTAGCCCCTGTCCATACTGTAGGGCTAATGTTGACAGGTATGTTCAAGTTTTTGAAGCTTAGTTTGGTTTTCAGTCAGGGGTATTTCACTGGCTTTAGTTGTGCGGGTGTCTGTTGTTTAATTAATGTACATACCTGTTTGTTTTACTTATAACATTTGTATACTGGTTATTAGATGACCCCGTCGCGGATTCCCCTGCTAATTTATTTTTAATTAACAACATTACTATACGCAATTCTTCAGATACAAACATATAATTATGTATCATATTATGACAGTCACCAGATATTATTTATTTTAACGATATCATGGTATACTAAAAATAAATGGAAATCGGACAACTGTCTCCAATATTTCAGTATCGTATCATAGTTGTCCACCGTCACGGCTTTAGCAGGTAATCTTTTTAAATTTATCAACATTCTGGTAACTCGGTTTCGACTCCTGGCTGGTTCAACTTTTTCCATGTGAGAATCGTGCCTGAATGATACAACTGGTCGGTGGATTTTCTGAGAGATATCCTTTATGCCCCGCTCATGATTCCAGAAACTGCTTCATATCCTATTCATGTCGCCCATCACCGGCTATTTATACCTTAACTGTTAAGAACAATCTAAATAACTCGAATGCCGCGTCACAGAATGCCGCGTCGCAGTTCCGCCCGCTATGCTTATAATATCGAACAACGTTGCTGTAAAGGTTAAATAGAAAAGTAAATCTTATGACAGCTGCATTTAATATGTGCGTACATATTAT
>PNEQ01108987.1:0-19398 GCA_003012365.1 Medauroidea extradentata
TATCACTTTGATGAACAACTTTTTAAATTTCTAGTTTTATTATTATTATTATCATCTGCCGCAACATTTCATTCAAACACATCTACGTTAAAGTTACAACTAACCACGTGCTAAATATTAGACTTCTAAAATACCGTCATTAATTCGGTGATAGAAAAGCAAAACAAAACAGAGGCCTATGTCACAGATGATGTACACTATTGGGATGCGCACTTTTAACCACAGAAATATGGGACTCGGAGTGGTTATCTCGCAGAAATCATGGTATGGAATTCCACCACCACGAGCGCTGAAGTTGCAACTATGAATTAGGCGGCCATTTTATGTCAAGTGCCGCATGCGCGCCTTGTGTGTATCTTTAAACTATGGAACTGAAGACATGTTTATGTTTATTTACAGTTTTTTATTGTATGCATCAAGGTTTTAAACGTACTTTCAGCGCGAGGTAAATAAAAAAAATATTCTTGTTGAATATAATTATTAACGTGTGATTTTTTTAAAACTGGTCGTTCGTTGTAGAGAGAATTTTACCGTTGTGAACAAAGTATATTTCGATATTTGGAGGTTAAAAATGCATTGTTCTTATAGGGGTTTGGCGGGACCAAATCTTTACTTCTTTGTACAGGGTTTTTCGTTAAATAGAATATTCGTTAATGGAGGTTTTACTGTACTTGGTTACGTTGCCCTAGTTATGAACAACAACACAATGTAAATACAGTAGAAACTCGTTGCATTGTTTTCGTTTCCATCGTTTTCCTGTATCTATCATTTATTTTTGTTAGTCCCGAAAATTTTCCTATTCAAACAATGTTTAATAAAGTCCACATCAATTGTTTTCGTAAGTAACGTTTTTCCCGCATCCATAGTTCAAAATATCTTGACCCACAGCCAAAAATTTAGGCGTATCAATCGTTATTAAAATTAATTTCAACATACAGTGTAAATTTAAAAATGAACAGTTCTAGCGAACGGTAAAAGACAATCATGACTGCCCACAAAGTAAACCTGCCCAGCCGATATTTACGTTTTCCCGCAATTTGCAAAATATAAACACGGAACACGAGATGTCAGAGTCACAGATAACGAAGGAAGAAAGGACATCTAAACTTGTTTGGAAATAGAACACAGAAGAAACATTGCTGCGAAGTTGGTGATCACGTGCAAGGCCACGGGAGAATGACCGTGGTCGCATGTAATGCTTGTGCTCACGGCACAATAAATTTAAGATGGCAGCAGGAAGAGAATTGCCGCCGCTAGCACTATCGATTGTCTCCGCATATATTGATCGCTATTTTTATGTTGGAAAGATGTGATTTCTTTACGCGCGTTCGTTTGTCTTTGTTTTTAATGCAATTATCGGTAACTTTAACCTAAAATTTGCGAAATGTGTTTGAAAATGTTTTATTATAAACAGATGGGTTTTAAAATCATTTCCATTTTAGTGCAGCATGTTTAGATGGTTACGTAACGGTACTGTAATTTCACGATTGCACTCGTAAATACGTAATATTTGAATTTAAAAAGTTTTTAAAAAATGACAGTTATGATCCTAATTTCCTGTTTACATTTTTTTTATTTTCTGTAATTTATGTTAGCGTAGTAAATAATAACTTGTAGAGAGTTTTCTTATGTTTTGCCTTGACAGTCAGCTCAGCACATAAAGTAAAACTTCAGATTTTGAGGTTAGGTAGAAAATAGAGACAAGTCCACATGCATAGTTGGTCCGCATGCATCGTTTTTTTCTTCTGGTTCCTTGAAAAACGATCCATAGAGTTTCTTATGTAAATAAAAGAAATTACTTTATGATAAGAGGCCACATAAGTGCTACGTGCTAGTGCACATCACAGTGTGCAAGCTTTGTGGGGTCGGCTATATTTACTTGTTGTTCGGGCATGAACAAGGATGGCTGTCTGAAACGGTGCATGGGCTGTGTCGGAGAGAGGTGGCCGAGCAGCCATGAGTATTCTATAGTCGAATGAAATTTTTTAGTTTTTTAGTCGCTGAGTGGATGGCTTGTGCGTTTGCAAGTATGGTGTAATGATGATGTTGTGGCTTGTTTTAGTTTTTTCAAACTTTGTTTAAATTCATCAAGTTTTTGGGGTTGAGCTGTTTTCTCCTGGGAGCGTCAGGCTGATGTTTTAAGACTATTATGATTGAAACCTAAAACTTTCAGTATGTAAAGCTGATTTTTTGAAAAGGTTATTTAATAAAACAGTCACGCCAACAAGTTTTTTAAATTTCTGAGTAGACTGCTGCAAATAGATTCTTATAGACCACTGTACGATCACATATGGCCACTAGTAATGTAAGTAACATCATCTTTACGTCAGCCGACCCATTACAATAGCTTGTTGAGCCCCCGCACCACGGCCAGGCACTCTCCCTCCGTGACGGTATAGAATTTCTCCATGCTTGTCAGTGAACAACTGAGAAAGGCTAGCAATTTCTTGTTTCCTCCATTGTCTTTCTGGAATAGCTTCACCCCCCTGTCCATAACCAGAAGCGTCTGCATTAGGATTGAATTCCCTGCTAAAGCCTGAGTGGCAAACTAAACACTCAGTACTGAACAGCGGTTTTGCGGCCCTAAAACTATCTTGGCATTCGGCCGTCCATTGCCACGCCTTTCCTTTCTTTAACAACTCCAGGATGGGGGCTATTTCCCTGGCAAACTGTTTGGCAAACCTCCTATAGACAGGATGTCTACCGACCCTAGAAAACCTGGAAAAATCAGGGAATATTGTAATCAGGGAATTTTAAAAAAAATCAGGGAGAAGTTTGGAACACTTTTTTTGTTTATTGATCAGCTCGCATTGACATATCATCAAGTAAAAATAAACATATCGCAGTCCAAATTGATATGGACACCACAATGCTATTTCTAAATTATTTTTATTTTCTTTTTCTTAAGTTTCACATGAGATGGCCAAACACTCTGATACTAGTAGTGACCAGCCAGCAGTCCAGCCAGGTCCATCTCAGATAAGTTTCATCAGTCAACCAAATGAGCTTCATACATCTGCAGAGAAAAGTTTGGAGTGTGTTCAAAGGAGTTCACTTCAACTTTTTTGGAAACTGATTCTGTGAATACGGCAAAAGTTCTTCTAGTACTCAACACTGTAATTTCATCGCAGTCAGCAAGATCTGTGGGAAGACTTGTAAGTCTTGCTTAAAAAATCTTCCCTGTCAGTAAAGTAGCAAAGAAACTTACTCTTCAGAAAGATAAGGTGGGCTATGTGATAAGTCATGGTTTTGGCCCTTATATAGAGGATCGGTTATTAAAGTCTGTACAAGCATCAGGTTTTTTTTGTAATTGGTTTTGACGAATCATTCAACAAAGTGTCTCAAAAAGAGCAAATGGACCTCAATGTTTGGTTTTGGGCTGAAGACCAAGTTGTTTCAGCCTACTTAATGTCAGTGTTCTTGGGGCGAACCACCTCTCAGTGTTTACTGCAAGCATTTTTGGGAGCTCTCTCCTCTGTTGACATTAGAAATATTCTGCAGGTATCCATGGATGACCCCGATGTAAACTGGGCATTTTTGACAGCTTTGAAAAGACATATCGCAGACACTTTTGGTGAAGACTCACCATCATTGCTAGAAATTGGTAGCTGTGGGCTTCATACAGTCCATGGTGCTTTCAAAACTGGAATTTCTGCTACACATTGGGACATTATTAGTTTCTTAAGGCACTGTTACTACACTAGAACCCCGATTTCACGAACCCTGGATTTTACGAAGGTAGCAATTTTACGTATATACTCTCGGTAACCGTCAAAAAATCGAAAAAATTAAAAAAAAAAAGTTAAAGCTGTTGATAAATGTTACGGCTTAGTCTGAGAGCAACGTTTGGCCGGTGAGCACTATGTACATTACACAGTTTGTCTACCCTCATTTCTTTTTAATAAAGTGAAAGCTTACTCTCCGTAGATAGCAATACCGTGACAGCTAGAGTTACCTGCTTGTCATATGGCCGGCAGATCATCCCCCTCTCCCACATACCTTCCAAACATCAGTGTGGGAAACAACTTGCAACGCATTTCCCAGGAAATTTCAATCTATAACCCCCCCCCCCTGACGGAAAAATATCTTGCGGAGTTCGCAACCCAAAACCCTCCCCTTTCCCCTAGCAATTATCAGCTTGCTTTCACGCGTATATAATTGTGGTAAAGATAATCTCTATTACCTTGTGCACCACAGGATTTTTTGTATTCCCACCTCTATGCACACCCAACCACTGAAAATGACAATTACATTTCTTGTATGTTATTTTTCGAGTTTTGGCAGTTTTTAATAGTTCATAAAATTGCCCTGGTGAAGTGAGAAACATCTTGAGTTGCAATCTCCTCCAGGCTGTACGATTTCTGGCGCCGACGCTGTGGTCAGATCATTGGCATAATGAAATTTCTCAGTGACGCACGTGTCCTTTGTCTGAATGAGAATATTGCGGCCTGAAGAGGAGGAGGGGGGGGGGAAGGACGGGAGGGCGAGAGAGAGTGTGTGTGTATGTGTGCATGACTGCAAGCTAAGTAGAAGCAAGACAAAGAAAGAGGGTGGGACGCGTTATCAGCACTACACATCAGCCAGGCGACCATTTGAAAGTAAACACGACTGGGCAACGGGTACGAACGGCATAAGTGACTAAGCTTAGATTCGTTGACGGCGCCGCTTTTGCATTAACTCGAATCTTGCCTTCGTGTGCCATTGTTAAAAGGGCACAAGTACCGAACATAGTCCAGCACAAAGGCTGTCTTCATACTTCACTTAATTTTTTCCTCATAATTTTCATGCTGCAAAGGATAGCACACCAGCCTGGCGACCTCCGAAAAAGTGTTACGTGTGACATTAGTTTTAGTTTGTTTTCACAAGAGTCTTGTAAACCTTTTTAGGTTTATTTTTCCACGCAATGCTACGGACATCAAGACTACACGAGCGCGAGCAGGCATCCGTGCTTGGTGTTTTATTTTTTTTCGTGACATGGATTGCTGGTACCGATCGTTCGTAGGTGAGATTTTAATTGGAAGACGTCTGTCTATTGATACAAACTTAAATTTAAGTTATTATTTGCCATTTTTCGTGTGAAACGATATGGATGTCGGGCTACATATTCGCGAGAAGACACTCTGTGCTCGGTGTTTATTTTTCTCTCTTTTTTTTCTCCAGGACGTGGGTCGTCATATTTACTGTTCAGCGGTACCATTGTAATCGGAAGACGTCAGTCTTGTGATATAAATTTATACCTTAATGGCAACTTGTCTTACTTTCCCGCAAATCGCTACGAAAATCGAGATCCCATTGGATATACTTTGCGGAAAAAATGCAATTTTAAAATTTGCTAAAGGGGTTGGGGGCAAAATTGGCCTCAATCGATTTTACGAAGGTAGCGATTTTATAAACGTCATAAATGGAACCGCCAATGTTCGTAAAATCGAGGGTCTAATTATTTGTTTAGGCGTGTACCTGCAAGGAGGGCAGATTACATTAGGATTACTTGATCAGAACTTTTTCCCATGAAATTTTGTGCAATCAGATGGATGGAAAACACTGCAGTTGCTGAGCATGCCATGAAAATGTTACCCCACCTAAAGAAATTTATCGTCTTTTTCTCGAGAAGACAGGCACCTTGACCATTTGTGGATGCTTATTCGTAAGGCACATTCATTAGCTGTCAAAACAGACCTTCTAAAATTTGTGAGGGTGATGTTGGTACATTCCCATAGAAATACATCCTTGGAAAGAGGATTTTCAGTGAATTCTAATCTGCTAACTGAAAAATTGCGGGAAGAAACACTAATTGCACAAAGACAAGTGTACGACTTTGTTCAATGTTCTGGAGGTGTAGAGCATGTTGATATCACGAAGTCCATGTTACAGTATGTGAGAAATGCCAGTTTTAGGTGTAAGGAAGTCTTGCAAACCAAACAAAAAGAAAAGGAAGAGCGAGACAAGAGGAAGGCAAAAAGAAGAAGAATTTAAGAGGAAATCAAGACATTGCAGTTGAAGAACACTGAAGTGTTGGAATTGGCTCGTTCTTAATCAAGTGCAATTGACACAAAAGTTGAGTCACTGCAAAATCGATAAGTTCTTTTACTTTTACTATGTTTTTTGCAAAAGTGTATGTGACATATTTGTAACAACATTTTTTATTTACCATCAATTGAGACACTTTAGTCACTTCTGAAGGAAAGTAACTTTTTTTAACAATTTTTTTAGTGAACCGAATTACTTTGAAACCAGTCTTGCATGCATATAATGCATTTTTTTTTTTTTTTTTTTTTTTTTTTTTTTTTTTTTTTTTTTTTTTTTTTTTTTTTCAGTTTCGTGGGATGTCGTGATTGTGTTAAAGAAAACCTGGAATAATTGAGTTTTAGCCCAGGATAACCTGGAAAAATCAGGGAATTTTATTTACCAGACCTGGTAGGCACTCTGTATAGAAATTGCAAATACCTAAAAATCCTCGGAGTTCTTTGACATTTCTGGATCCGGGAAACCTGTGGATTATATCTACTTTGCTTGGGTCTGGTCCGATCTGTATGAGTCTAGGACGAACTCAAGGAAAGCAACTTCCTCCCTTAACAACCATGACTGGTCCTGCCTCAGTTTCATACCAACCACCCACAGCCGTTGAAATAACATCTTCAAATGTGCCAAGTGATCTTCGAAACTTTCACTAGCTATCGGAAAGTCGTCGACATAGGTGTGCGCAAACGAGAGTACTTCCCGCCCTAGGGACACGTCTGCCACCCTACAGAATTCCCAGACACTATTTGAGAGTCCAAAAGGTAGTACACAGAACTGGTAGCTACGTCCTTTGTACAAGAATGCAGTGTACTTCCTATCCCCTGTGTGGAGCGGGACTCACCAAAACACGTGGTAAAATCTGTAGTTGATATAAATGTTGTCGCTTGAAACACCCCGAATAACTCGTCCAGTTCTATAGGTGACTGTCTGTCTGGGGTAATCCGGAAATTCAGCCCACGTGCGTCGAGACAGACATGCACCGTCCCGTTTCTTTTCCTGATGCACAAGATTGGATTAACGAAAGGGCTATTCCCTCTTTCCATGTCACTTATTTGCCTCTCTACCTCAGTCCGGCAAGACCATGGGATAGGATATGTGCGTTGCCTCAGTGGACTGTCATTAGTAACTGGTATCCTAGCTTCATACGCAGCTGTTCGCTCGGGCTTATCAGAAAAAACTTCGCGGAATTCGCACAACAGATAAGTCACCACTCGCCTCTGTTCACATGACCCGGCCTGGCAGCGTGTCATGGCGTCACTCACTCTATCCTCCCAGCTAACGATGGGGCTCGGGTTGTTTTCATTGTCAAGGTCATTCGTCGTGTCAGTTTTGGCGACCCCAGCTAGCATATATCCGGCGGCTTTCAGATCAGTTCCATCCATAAGGGCAGTGTGTAGTGACTCGTGACGTTTGTCATCAGTCTTATGTGCCTTCTGTATCTTGGGTACCTTACAACCCCCCAGACTTGTGACATTTTCAGTGAAATTCACTATGACATTTAAAAGCTGCATAAAATCAGTGTCCAAAATAATCTCACATGTTAGCCGTGGAATGATTAGGCAGGTAGGCTGGTACTCGTCACTCCCTGTTTTTAAAGTCACAAAAACTTGTCTGTTGACTTTCCTGCTCTTTCTTCCTGTGGCTCCTATAATGGTGACCTGTGGCACCGGCAGCATGGGAAACTTAACTTCCCTCTCTACTCAGATTGACAACGAACTGCTGCGATATCCCGGATATCTCCGACCCAGAATCTAGTAACACATCAACCTCCCGTTTTACAATTCGACACCTGACTTCCGGCACTGCTATACAACAGCCTCTTTCCTCCTCCTCTGACAACAAAAACGTTCTGTTGTCTATGTGCATGGTGGCAACCATGTGCACTGGTCGCTTCGCCCTGACTGCTTATGCCGTGCAACCACGCCCGTTTCCCTGCTGATAGTAAAGATTGGATTAGTAACGTGGCGCAAACCGGCACTGCGTGTTTTCACCTCTCGCTCCCATGTGTCTGTTTTGCACGTGCCATTGATAATCGTGCTTGACGCTCATTTCTGCAACTCCGCGCTGCCCGCTTTACACTCCCCCCTCTCCTGGTCCTTGCTCGCCTGGAGCATGCCAGAGCTCGCTACTCCTACCTCCCCCTCCATTCACTCCTTGTTGCCTTCCTCCCTCATACGCCTGTTCCACATGACGGTCGCGTGCACCTATCTGCCAGTCATTCTCACATGAACCATGCCCCCTCTCCTTGTCATTTCTCCGCCCACGCCAGCTATCCTGTGCGCCACATGCTTCATCTGCTACATAATGAAACTGGTGATCCCTGTTTGGTCATATTCCAACTGCTCCTAACGTCTCCATCCTATCTAGTTCCTGCAATACCTTTCTCAATTGTTCCACCGCTTCTGTCTCTTTACCTATAAGTATTCGTTGCACTTCCAGCGGTGTCTGGGCGTAGACTAGCATCACTATATCTGCATCTGTTAGCGGCTCATCAAAGTAACTTTAGCGTTGACCACCTGACTGAGATGTGGTTCTAATCCACCCAACTTGCATACTGTCCCATGGTAGAGCTCCGCCCTGTAAGCACCCTGCGCTTTTGTGTCCCAATATTCCGCCAAGAATTCACTCTCAAATTGGCTGTAATCGGTAATATCTTTGTCTCATAGTAGTAGCCAATTACAGCATTTTCCTGTTACCGATCACCTGGCCACTATGAGTCTTTCCTGATCGGGGCAGTCATACATATTAAAGAAGTCTTTCAACCATTCTAAGTGTTTCTTAGGGTGCTCACCCCGCTTCCCTCTGAACTTTGGTATGTCACCCTCCCGGTAATTACGCCCGTAGCGGATGCTTGCGTGACCTACTTCCTCATCCCGGCTACTGTGTGTGCTGCGTAATTCTACAATCATGTGTTCAGCCTTTTGCAGCCTCATCACAATTGTGTCCAGTTCTGTCGTTATTTCCCTTTGTATCTCCTCCCATGCAGTATTTACACTTTTACTCAGCTCTGTCACTTCCTTCTTTTGTTACTTGATCGTCTCATGGCACATTACTACTTCATTCTCTGCTGTCAGTTAGTTGCCTAACCTCTCTTTTCACGCACTGTATCTCTCGTTCCAAGATTAGCTTGCTCTCAGCATTTTTTGCGTGTACGTCTACTATTGCACTGCGCACGTGATCTGCGTTCCTTTTACTGATATCTCCCCCTAACTCTTCTACAACTTGCTCTACGGCCCTGGGGACTGAGTCAGCCACTACTTCAACCACCATACTTCTCATTACCATATGTATTTCGGTCCTAGAACTGTCCATGATTTTTTTCATTGTTTTGCCGCTTTCAGTCCTCAGCTTTTCCATTGCTTTGCGATTGTCTGCCCTAAGTTCCCTCATGACATCGCGATTTTCCTCCCTTACCTCTTCATAATTTCATGGTTCTCCGCCTTACTTTTTTCCATCATTTTCACGGTTTTCTGCTACGAGAGTTTGCACGAACGCATTGAAGCTGACAGTGTATAGGCGTGTTGCAGTTTAGTTCCCCTAATTTGAGGGTCACTGTCCCTTCTCCCAGGAATGACACACCCAACCCCTCATTCTCACTGTGTACTGGAGAGCTAATTGGTGTTTCCGTATCATTTCCCGACATCTCAGCGATGTTATCTCACCGCAGCAATCACGCACCCTCACTGAGAATCAAACTCCGGTTACCCGGCCATCCTTATTTTTATCACGCAAGCGCCCCAGCCTAGGCAGTCGGTTGGATGGTGGTTATCTCTCGATTCACCTCGTCTGCTAACTGGTGAATTAATGATCCTTGGAACAAAGTTCTGTGTCTTCGTCCTGGTATAGGAACCTTTGATGTTCTGTGGCTCTACGATGATTGCAGTGGTTCAGGAGTCTCTGTCCTGAAGGTCAGCGTCCCGACATCGAGCAGCGTCTGTTTGTTTCTAGTCGTTCTCCGAGTTGTACTTGTATTTCCTTCTCGGGCCTCACATTATATCTCCAGAAACTTATGTAGTGGTACATACAGCCACGTTAACCTTTATAGTATTTTTTCTTTGTGCGTGCCGGTCAGCAGTGAGCATCCTCCTATCTTGGAGGTCTTTAGTGGCTTTGTAAAAATGACTAGAAAGTAATGAATTTAGTCCAAGATTTCACACTTTTTTAACTAAACGCTTTATTCTTTTGTCTTTTCTTACCACATCTCAACTATTTAACATCAAATGGAAAAACAAATTAGCGGGCGACACGTCACCATAGAACACTCCCCGGATACCGAAATGTCTATGGCTTGTAATCCAGAAAAACTCCGCTACCGTCAGGACGTGCCCCCTACATCATCTAAGTAGTTCCGCAGTCAAGCTCTCTCTCTCGTCCAAACCGCCTGCCTACCCTGTTTTCGATCATGTTGCCGGGGAATGTTATAGAAGTATCCAGCATGATCTCATACAAACATCAGTTTTGTCTGAATTCAACTGCAATGGATATAAAATAAATTTTTTAACATAGAAAAATTTAATAATTTACTTTGATTACCATGGTATAGCCTACTACCCAGTTTAACAATTAAGAAAGATTAAAGTAAATATAAAACTAAATTAAGCGCCAAAGCACCAGGAAGTTAAAGATTCTTACACTCCATGTTCTTCACCGGTTTCTTGGAACTCGCTGTCTTTGTCCTCCCCCACCCAGCTTCTCCCAGGCATCGGCCAGGCGGCTCGCTAATCCTTGCTCACTCCTCAAAAAGATGAGGACTGATTTCACTAAGTATAACTGTAAAACGTTTGCATTTACAGTCAAACACCCATAGAGCAAAATGATTTAAATTAAATTCTGATCCAAGTGAGTCCAAACAAGACTGTGCTCCAATAAAATTCCCCGTTAGTTCAAATTCTCGGACATAGACTATTTCCTCTTACAGTGGTGTTCTTGTGTTATACCAAGCAATGTGATTGGTTCGGGCTCTAAACTCAGAATCCCAAGCAGGCCTTTCATGACTACCGCTACATGTCCCCTAGTATGACCAGTGGTAATATCCTAGCAGGTACCCTGTTTATTTATTTATTTATTTATTTATTTCGTCTTTCATTTTCTTGGCGAAGTTAAGGCTAAAATGCCTTCTCTTACACTTAACCAATCCTAGTTTGACACTCAACTTAACTTAGCAGAAAAGTTTCCACAGCCTATCTCAAATGGTATACAGGCACATCTTCAAATGCCACCAATAACATGGAACTGGAGACTAAGAAAGAAAAAACAATCTTTATATTGTGCTTGGTTGGCATTTCGCATCACAGAGCTTTTGATGTGAGATGGAAGGAGGAAAATTGAGGTCATGTGTCGTCAGTCTCAGAGAGAATTAGACTTCTTTCCTGAAAATCCAAGGTTTTCATAGTTTCTTTGTAAATTGATAACTGGTGATTGAGAAAAGCAGGATTTTTTAGTGGCACACCCTGCAATGGGGTCCATCTAACCTTGATGCCAGGTGAGGGTTTATCAGGGTTTTTCCATTGTCCATGGAGATTATGTGACTTATGGTAGTTCTGCTATGAGTAGTGAAGTGCCTTTGTAAACACGGACGTTGGTATAATCTTGTTACAAACCCTGTCTCGTTATCATAGTTGAATTGTGCCATGGCAATTCCCATGTAGTAGTCATTCATTGACCTCTGGGAGAAATCTACAGTCCGCCCTAGCGGCTCTAAGCCCCTCACTCCATAGCGGTTTTGCTTTCATGCACTGCAGAGTTGCCAAACTAAGTATATCATAACATCTTACCACCACTTGGTCAGGGAGGTATTCACCTCTCGGAAATCACAAGACAAGGGGATCTAGGTGATGAAAGGTATTGCATGGTGGCGTGCTGGAGACCGACAGCCAGCTATTTAAGATCAGAGTATGTTGTTCGGAAGACTCAAGACGAACATGTGAATCTGCATACACCCTGAGATGAGATCCGTCTCGGAAGTAGCAATGACTTTGGGAAGCATTGCTGGCACCCAAATCGGCTTATCCCGCATCCCCTTTCCGGCGGCGTTAGGGTCAATAGGTAGAAGTATCATTTAACTGTTTCTCGACTTCTGAGATGCATTCCATCTTGTTGAGGATGGCTGTTGTGGAGTCTTTATCTGCTGGTAATATCATGATGTCTTGGTTGTTCTTGAGACTTTTGATTTCTCTTCTTTCTGATGGTGTCATGTTGGTATGGTTGGGATGTGAGTTATCAGAAGAAGAGTTGGCTACATTTACCAGCATTACGGAGGTGAATTGTTCAATAGGGTGAGTGGACAGAAGGGGAGGGGGTGTCCCTAGTGGATGGAGGTGCGAAATTCATTAGGGCTGAGTCAATAGCTTGTCATCATTCTGAGTGGTGGTGATATTAGCGAAGAATAGTTTGAGCCGGAGCTTCCATGTATAATTAATTCACTACATCTTTCTCTGTGGCTAAGTGATCAACTGTTTGGAAGTGGTGAAATTTGACCTTTTTGATGAATTTTAATTTCCTTGGGAGTGATCCGAGGCAATAACACTTGCATTCCTCTGGTAGTGCTTTACCAGGAACACCTGAACAAATTGAAGACCATCCTCAACTGTCACAAAATTTTTTCTTCTTCACCCCTAACTCACAACCTGTTCTTCAAACCCAAGACTGGTTTTTAGATTACCTCCAAACCTCCTAAACAAACTGGTGTGCCCCAAACCACCACCCAGCCCTGTTCTTAGCACAATCAACACACCCATATGTTCCCATCCTTACAATAGCAGTAGTTGCATCATCTGTGCAATACATCAACTCTCCACATCCTTCCGTAGAAGGCTCACCAATCATACATACCCAATTCAAGGTAACTACAAATGTAGGGCAAAAAATCTAATCTTCTAGCAATTGTACGGTGCTGAATACATTGGCATCACTACAAACACAGTAAAAGGATGAGGGCACTGGGCCATACAAGCAATAGCCAGTTCCACCCTAAATCTTGAGGATAAAACAGTTGCTAGCTGCACATGTAGCCTCCTACAAACTTTGTGTTGATTCCTGTAACAACAGAGTGATGAAAGCCTTACCCACTTCAGACAATATTGAAGAACTATGGTGCTGGGAATCAGCCCATCAGTATATCACAAAATCCAGTTAACCACAAAGCCTCAACATATAACTTTAATTCAAATGTTCTGCTGCACTCTAGTTTGCCCCTAGTCAGCTAAGGTTGCTAGTTACCAACCACTGCCTACAGCCAGCCATATTGCTGTGTGTAATCATCCCCCAAATGAGGAAGCTGACGTCAAAACATCACAACTGCACAACCAACTGAAAAATGTGTCATCCATCTGTGTTTTTTATTCTCATACATGCAAGTACAATTCTGTAAGTATTTGTGTATCTCTGTCTTCGTATTTTAGATATATGATATTTGTTATTAGTTTGTTAGACAACGCGTGTCAGCAAAATTAGTAGGAAAGTTTTATATAGTCATATTTTTTGGTAAATAGTAACTTACTTTTTTATGTGTACAGATATGAATGGTGTTATTGAAGCCAAGTACAGTAAACATGCAATTATTAGCAGTTATCGTAAGGAAGAACACTGAGAAAATTCAATGCTTTCTTCCTTCTGCTGAAAACTGCTATTGTGTGTAGATTGTCGACTGACTAAAGCTGACGTTTGTTCACATTCTCCCATACATGAGTTGCTCAAACACAGGCAGCCATTCATACTTTCTTAAACCATCTTCAAACTGTCAATCTTTGATTAGTAGTCCTGCTGCTGCTGCCCTTCTCCTCCATTTACATGTTACACACTTTCCAGAATGCTGCTGCCATGTGTCCACCTTTCCTCATAGTTCTGCTACCTCTTTTGTAATTAACGTGTGGCGTTATTGTGTTTATTTTTGTAAACAGTACGAATTGTTCAAAAATATGCATATTTTACACAAATTCTTAAAAAGTTTTATAATAAAGAATGAGCAATTTACAAAATACTATGTTAGTGAACATTACTTATATATACCAATAAGATTTTGGGATTTTTAAGTTTTTCTTGGGCAAATTCCCGAGTTTCTCGGTTATCATAACCTATATAAAGTTGAAGTAATTCTTTAATGTTTTATTAAAAAGTGCTGTTTTTCATTGTTTTCCTTTTTTTCTGTGACATTAATTGAATTTTAGTTTATAGTTGTGTATTAACACACAGGATGCCCATAAATTACGGTTGCCACTTCAAGAGGCCATGACTGGGTTTACAGAAGTGCTATCGGAAAACTGTTTGTTGCAATGAGAAGCACACATCCATGAGATTTCACCAAATATTTGACAAATTCTACCTGGGCCCCATCCGTAACCTAAAGCACTTCCAGCTGGTAGGTGATTTCGTCCTCTACGTTGTTGAGCATTTCTTATGATAGGGAAGCAATATAAATTTTTATCCATATAAAGCATTTTATTTCCTGGACATCAAGCACCATAGCTGCACACAAATTGAGTGAGGTGATGTATGGAGATCTAGGGGCCATGAAATGGGTCCATCACGCTCAATTCAACGATCAGAGAACTTTTTGAGGATATGTGTCACTTCCATTCCCTCCCTCCCCCCCCTCTTTTTCGCTCAGTGTTGGTATGCCCAATCTTTCTGAAAGATTGCCTTCGGTATGTTTTATATTCATATGGGGGTTGGAAAACTCATGTGCATTTGTTGAACACAAACGGTGACAGCATCAATTAAAATGTTTGGTATGCTCTTTCCAAAGAGAGTGTAATTAGACTTTTCTTGTTCTTCCAGGTGACAAAAGAGCATGTTACCAATCACAGAGACATGCTTTAAGTCTATGCCACACGACAGTTGGACAAATTTGCAGCCACACATAATCTTCCAGGAAGATGAAGCACCTCTACATTCAGGGATGGATGTGAGACAGATCCTTGACAACTAGTTCTCTGGTCTTTGATTTGGGGGGTCATTCCATGTCAAATCAGCACACTTTTAACAAAAATTCTACCTCGCCATCTCGGATGTTAATTATTTTTTGTTTATAGTTAGTATCAACTGAGTGGTGAAACTATTTTTTAAAAATTTTTCTTGTGTACATTTTTTAGAAAATAAATATAAAAAATTGCGATAGATGTTAATTTTTCCACATTTTTGCATACAAAATTAGCTGTAATTCTTGAAAAGTTGGTGCTTAAAACCTTAAACTTGGTTCATTTTAAAGCTTTTTAGATGGGCTGTCATATGACATGCAACACAGTGGCATTATAAATAGAAACTTTTGTTCCATTTTACTGATTTTTAAATTTTGGTTTTCTTAAAACAGTAACAAATTTTTAAATTTCAGAAAATGTTCAAATTATATTTATGTCTTTAATAATTCACTCTCAAATATATAATTTTGGGATCTAGATGGGATTAGTAGCAAGGCTTCGAAAGTTCCTTTTTAAAAGTAACTACAGTAAAACCTCTTTATAACGACCCCTCACGGTTCCCGAGATTAGGGTCGTTATAGAGAGCTGGTCGTTATAGAGATCTGGTCGTTATAAGATTTCGGACCCATTTGGAACCTCTATATGTCAAAATAGGCCGTTTTCGCATTAAGTCCATGTTCGGTCATTTTAAGCAATAATAAGTCGTACATTTAAACTTAGCTATAAATGAAATTTATGACTAGGCGTCTTTTAGAGAAAAGGCGATAGTGTATTCTACTCTCGGGGCTTTTCTTTTATGCAGTGAACACTTATAAAGTCACGTGCTGTGAGGTTACGACGTTACGTGCGTATCGCCGCTTGCTTGTTATCGGCTGGCCGGGAGGATAGTGATGAGGGGGGGAGGGAGGTACGTGCCGGAGATGGCTGCCCGCGCATGCGCCGATCATTACCACAGCCACAGCAGCCATCCTACTGCGCGTCAGCCTGCTCTGCTTTGAGACAGACTGAAAGATAATCGCAGGCGTGCACTGTGACGTTACGTTATCGCTCAGTTAAAATATTAAAGTTACATGTCAATGTGTAAAATATTTTGTTCAGGACAAAGAAAATGTAATGACATGGCCCCCACTTAAAAGTGTAATGATAGTTAACAGCATAGTCGTAGCGGTTGTACAAGCAAACGTTTAAATTTATTAAAGAGTACGCAAGGAAAAACAAATCACAAAAAAACTACAACTAAACAAGCATAAAACTTACCAGATATAATATCCAACAAACGTGATAAATTAGGCAGATCATTTGTTTACTATTATCACTGCGTTGACGGGACACTAAACAAACACACAATAAAATAAAAGTCTGACACATTAAAAGGCCGAACAACTGTTTCCTATTTTTTTTTTAAAGTCCACATCGTACACCTTAGTTTTTTTACGTTTGCATTGCGTCCTTCCTCCTGCATTGCATAAACGATCTCGTCCCTCATTTTTAAGATCGTAAACAATGTTGATTTCGGGATGCCGAACTCCCGCGCAATCTCTGACTTCGGCTTCTGTGTCGATTCCACTTCCTTGATTATTTCATACTTCTTCAGAAGCGACAAGCCGACTCGCTTTCCACTCATTACGGAAATATCGAAAGCCTGTATGGAGTTTTAAAAAATGTACGGGTCATCAAAAATCGTTTATAGATTCAAGCCTAATAATCGTAACCAAATCGAAAGCTAAAAAAACTGTGATGGTAGTCAATAATCGTAACCAAATCGAAAGCCAAAATAACTGCGTGGGTCGTCAATAATCGTTTACAAACTCAAACCAAATAAATTACCAAATTGAAATCGTGAAAATCAAAGTGTAATAAGTCGTCATAAATCGTAAAACACCAAGAGAAATACAAAAGTCGCGCAATAAAGTTGTTACAATAGAGCAAACAGAGAGCGTGTTGCGTATCTAACAGCAACCGAGAGAACACTGGCACATGAACAAAGGTGGAGAATACAGAGCGCGCCGGGTACTCACGTGAAGGGAAAGGAATATAAAAGTACCGTTACGGCTAGAGAGAGGAAGGATGAGTCACTGCTTGCCGCGTGTAGTGGAGTACAGTTCTCACCACTAGAAATGCAACACAGCGCACAAAAACCTATTTTTTTTTTCAGATTTCCTTGAAATTTAAAATAAAAAATTAAAAAATCACGGTTTCCCGAAAACGGGTTGTTATAGACAGGTCGTCGTTATAAAATGGGTCGTTATAAAGAGGTTTTACTGTAGTTCAAGTTCCTTTACGTAAAATAGGAACTAGTTCCAGTTCAAGTTCATTGAAAGGAACTTGCAAGTTCCTAAGAAGTTTCTTTTATATTTTGCAACTGCATTTATTGTGTCACAAAGAATATGACATAATTTAGGACCAAAGTGTGTCTAGTTCTCTACATAAAATAAATATTATGCTGTATTTGATTCACCTGCAAAACACTACCTAGGTTTTTAGACGGTTATTGATTGTTAAATTCATCTTCGTTTTACCAGGATAGTAAAACCATTTTTATTAATTCATTAATTTGCATTTCACAGTAAAATCACTACATAACTATTGCACAATTCGAAAGATATGTATGGTATGGATCAGCTGAAACTAGTAAGGAAACACTGAAATGGAAGATACCTAAATGAGTTTACTCAACCTAACACTCTTGTCACAACAGACGGTTAAACACCCATTGACAATCCCCAAACATAACATTTTTGTAAATAATCTCCTCCTGAAATAAAATCCTAGTACTTTTTTTATTCTATCTTCATAACTCTGAATATTTTAAATTCCAACAAAACGTTGCAGGCTACTAAGTCATGTCGCCAATGTGGAACACGAATAGGAAAATGAGTTGGTACAGTCTGAGAAAAGAAAAACTTATGGACTGCTTTATTTACTTACACTAACAGGCTGTCAGTTAACACCATGTTAACTTATTCTCATGTTAAAAGCCCAGTTGTGTTGTATTATCCATTTTTGTTCCCTTGTTAGCTACCAAGTTGTTAAAGAGTTTGGGTGGTGCTTTTACGTACATGTTGACAAGTAATAAGTGACAAGTAAGTTTATATTTTTTCCGTATTATTTACAAAATACATACGAAAAATTAAAACCTTTACAAGTGAAAAGTGAAATAATAATGACATTTCTTAACATGTTCAGTCTGTATTAGGCTGTACTGGGCATCTCACTCAAGTTACATGACAAGTGCCATGTACACTAAACTTAAATTAATATTACTGTGAACATATGATGAAATTATA
This sequence comes from Medauroidea extradentata, assembly GCA_003012365.1. Classification (NCBI taxonomy): domain Eukaryota; kingdom Metazoa; phylum Arthropoda; class Insecta; order Phasmatodea; family Phasmatidae; genus Medauroidea; species Medauroidea extradentata. The sequence continues at coordinate 18,221 of PNEQ01108987.1, forward strand.
AAACTCTTACATTCTAGCTATTTCAGAAGATTGGAGGGCTTAACTTTTAGTTGATTGTCTTTCATGAGACTTGTTTCAAAATTCTTCACATGTTTGCTATCTACACAAATCAAACCTAACTCGTTGAATACTTGCAAATCCAGTGAAATTTATTGCAGAATATTTGTACGAATTAAATGAAACATGTTAGCACTGAATTGCTTATAGGTGATTCGGAATAAAGTGAACACTCAAAAAAGCCCTGATTAATTTCTATTTCCTGCCAGTTTATATCTTTCCGCCGATGTAAACACAAATAATGCCACGTGCTTTTATTTACATAGGGTCGTGCAATGTTTACAACTACATTAAACAGCTCAGATAAATTTTAACTACAATATCTACTCATTAAATGCACGGGGGCTGAATGTAAGATATAAAAAAAGTAATCTTAGTTATAAATACCTGCGAGTTAATGTCTGGTTTCTGTCCATCGACTAATCTAAACAACACGCGCTATTGCCGTTACGCATCTCGTAAATGAGGGCATATTTTATTTGAATTTGTAACACAAAACCGCCACTACAGCAGACCTGACACACGCTATTCAATAATTCAAGTTTCGTTCAGTTCTATTGCCACGAACAACGACGACGCACTTCAGGAACAATAATTAACGTATTTTCTTAACATGTGAAATAAAAAGTATGTTGTTTTTAGGCTGGCAAACGTAAAACATAATATACAGATTACCGATGGTTTCACATCATTTCGGCAATGATACTCAAAGCAATTTCCAATACTTTTGAATGTGTATATACTCAAAACGGGCAAACGCACGCAAATTATGCAACCAAATATGCAACTTGGCGGCGAGAACCTAACTCTGATGCCACCTGTTGGTGGAGTTTTGAACTGTCTGAAGCACAGAGCAAGCGATAACGGCCACGGCGAGTCGAGGTCGACTATAGCATCACATAATTCTCGCGCCAATCGAGTCTATGTATGAATGTCAATAAGATCATAAGTAAATATTTTGAAGTGTATTAAATACAGACAGGTCGAGTTCGTCATATGTTCTTTCACTAATGTTGTATTCAAATAGGAAAATACACGGAACTACGTACAATAAATCGCTACCAACCATACAAGCAGTAAAGTAACTCTTGTTAGTGGTGATGTATATGCAGTAACAGCTA
>PNEQ01108988.1:0-19396 GCA_003012365.1 Medauroidea extradentata
GATGAGACTTTTAGATTCGTATGTCACCAAGGAAGTCCGGGCTGCAGCCGAGTAGATCGCCTGCAGAATGGCACCAATATTGTGATGAGACTTTCAGATGAGTATGTCACCAAGGAAGTCCGGGCTGCAGCCGAGTAGATCACCTGCAGAACGGCACCAATATTGTGATGAGACTTTTAGATGAGTATGTCACCAAGGAAGTCCGTGCTGCAGCCGAGTAGATAGCTTCAGAACGGCACCAATATTGTGATGAGACTTTTAGATGCGTATGTCACCAAGGAAGTCCGGGCTGCAGCCGAGTAGATCGCCTGCAGAACGGCACCAATATTGTGATGAGACTTTTAGATGCGTATGTCACCAAGTAAGTCCGGGCTGCAGCCGAGTAGATCGATTGGAGAACGGCATATTGTGATGAGTCAACTCAGCTACGTATGTCACCAAGAAAGTCCGGTCAGCAACCGAGTAGATCGCCTGCAGAAGTGAAAAACTCGTTGCCACGATCGAAGTGGTAACACATACGTTCGAAAAGGCGGTCGTCGGAACCTTACTTGGTGACCTATAACGTTAGGGCGATTGTTTTATAAGTACACTTTAAGATAAGCAAGGTAGTCTGGAGGAAATAGGGTGAAAAAAGCAACATTTTAGTTTGTGGTATATATTTTCTTCTTTTGATGGCATCTCCATGTTTCGAGGGTGCTGAATTAAAATCTTCCGGGTGTATTCACGTAAGCCTTGATCATTTTGAAATATTTAAGATGGAGTTCAGTACAGTTTCAAAAATTTTAATCAGCCAATGTTTTTTAATGTATTATAGTTATTGTTAAACACAAATGTGATTTTCTTGTGTCAAAGAACAAGGGAATTTGGTTGGCAGAAATGCGACATGAACACTTATTACAATAGCCAGAGTGGCATCCTAGATGTCTGCCATGAAAAAAAATTGTCTCGCAAAGGACTACAGTGTTGCCTGCACGTCGGGTAAAGTTGTTTCTTGTTAGAGAATTTTGAAAACAAACTTTTAACAATGGCAATGCTATAAAGTTTATTATTCAACAAAACAAAGGTCTAACCAGAGAAAAGAGAAGAGTACAGATGGAGCATTAGCAGCCGATACTGAAGCCAAACTGACTGTGTTTATTCAGGTTGCAATATGGCGGAGTGCAATCAGCTGTTCCTGTATGTGTATCGAGAAACGTGGTTATGTTTGGCCAATCCACGGTCACATTATACTCGTTGCTGTGGTAATAAACAACATTTTTCAGGTTCCAATATGGCTGATGGAGTCCTCCCCCTTCCGTCTCAAGGCTTCTACCTCTCACCATAGAACATCCCTTATGCTCCATCTGTATGTTTCTATAATCTCTGGGACTAACAGGTACCAAAGATCAACAAGTAAATATAAACACAAAAATGTCTTGAGTCTTCACACTCATCTCATCTCACCTCATCTATTCCTCGGGCCGGACGGGCGACAGGCCTGGTTCGCTAGTCGAGCAGCCGATCCAACCTTCACCACGGCCTTCTCCCACCCACATTGCGACCCTGCCAGAAGGGGTTTCATTTCACTGGGTGGGTTGGGTCGGACAGACATTTTCCAGATACGCTCTTAGAGATGTACTCGTTTTACTTGTAAAGAAAATGTTTCTGTAGTCGGCGGGAGTCTTCTAAGTTTTGGCATGCGAAGTGCAGTATTATCCGGTCAGATATTTCTTCTTACGCCAAACATTGCTGGGCTAGCTAAGCTTCCGTACCAGGGTTTCACAAGAAATGTAGCTTCCGGAATTGTAACTCGAAGCTTTATAGATTTGTCTTATTAATTATCCAGTTTATTTTAACTCACAAGAGCTTTTAATACATCGTATGCAGGGATGAATGTGTAACAAGTCACTGCTAGTGTGCTTAAAACAATGTCACTGCATTTAGATACATATCTATGTAACCTCGTTGAGCTGGAGTCGCTTCTATAAGGTAAGGACTGCGAAGGTCATTATGTGTATGATATGATGCATCAGCGGAACAATGACATCCGTTATCATCACTTATATATTTTGATTTCAGCGTTTTATGAGATGTTACATAATAATGACAGTCACAATGTGAATTATACTGGCAAGTAGTTTGGAACCGTGATAACGGTTTTCTTCTAGGGCCGCAGTGGTCGAATGGTGTCCGACCGCTTGGCTCAGTGGTTAACGCTCCTGGCTGCTGAGTCAAGGGTCCCGGGTTCGATTCCCGGCCGGGGAGGTGACATTTACCGTCACTTCCTCGGTGTCTGTGTGCTACAAGTCAACATACAATTACGACAACTCCACAAAAACAAAGTGACATGAATTAGCCAACTTAAAAAGGGGGAGGGATGTTTGGTGCAGTGGCGAGGCCATTCCCAATGGTGTCAGTCGCCAGATTTTGTATGTGGGAATCGTGTCGAACGATGCCTCTGGTCGGCGGATTTTCTCGGGGATCTCCCGTTTCCCACGCCCCCGCCCTTTCATTCCGGCGCTGCTCCATACTCACCTTATATCACCCCTCACCAGCGCTTAAAAAAATGTTTAGTGTTAACCAAATTCTTTTACTCACTCACCATTTTCTTTTAAGTGATACAATGATACAAGCTTTTGGAGGTTCTCGCAAATAACTTGAATAAACTGCACTTAGTTTTCCGTAACGTTTATTTATCATTTGTTGTAGCAGTAGATAGGAAGAAATACATATGTGTTGTTGATGTGTAGATTCATTTACTAGTCTTACAACCGTTGTTTCACAGCTCAGAGACAGTGTGATAGTTGTATAGTTCATACACCTGAACAGAAGACCACATCCATGACTAGGGACAGGAAAATTTCGCAAACTCAATTACCTACATGTTAGAATCAAATTTCTTACGCATACTCAAGCCCCGGCCATTTGTCCACTAGCTGTTACTCAGTGGAGCAGCAAACAAAGAACGAATAGACGGGGCTTGAGTATGGATATTTTTTTTATTCGCATCTGTAATTTCGTTCGCTTTAACTCTTATGAATAATATCTTACATCAGTTCGCATGCAGTGATTTCACGGAGACTTAAACCCACTTTTTAGTTTTGATAAATAGTTTATTTTACGTAGACGTCTTTGTAATTTCTATTTAAAACACTATCTGCAGTCTTCGTTGACTCCACAGAAGATACAGTTAATTTTGAATGACGTTTCATTTCATCGTAGATGCTTAACCTGTGCCATTCTGGTTCGACCCCCGGCTCCGGCCATTATGAAATACGTTTTCCATTACTTCCCCAAATCACTCCAGGTGAATGCTGGGAAGGTTCCTTAACAAAGGCTATGGCCGACTCCTCTCCCAGCTCCTGTCATTGTACCAAGTTGTGTGTGAGCGTCTCCGTTGTCGGCGAGATGTAAAGTCCACTTACCTTACCTTAACCTGAGGTTTTATTGACTTGCTATTGGATTATGAATTTTTTTTAGATATGTACAACGAAATACAGTATTTGTGAAATGGGACCTCAAGGTTACAGTTTGCAGGTAACTGTGTATCAAGAAATCCATGAAAACAATCTTCTAAAACACTAATCTTAATTAACCTTTCGGCACTTACATAAACCGATGTTCCTTCCATCCACATGTAAAAAACTGATCGCTCATGGTGTGTATTATTTAGTTCTTCTGTCGAAAGAATTAATTCCATTGCAATTTCGGAAGTTTAAGATAAAAATACATGTTACTGTTCAGTAGGAAGAACTATCTGTGTTAACTAATTACAAATTTACTGATTCAAACATTAAGGAAAATAAAACCCACCCATTTCCCAATTAGGCGTATACATAATCTTGAACAGAAATTATGTCGAAAATTTCGCTGTGAAATATATTTACTACGGCGTCCATATTGCTTACCATACTAAAATACTGTAATAAATAGTAATGCAACTTCAACTCCAGCATTAATTTCCTTGACCCCGAAAACGTATATAGATTAATACATATATTCCTTCTCAATTTGGCAGCCATACTCAACGACATTTTGAATATCTCATAATGCTCGAAGGTTACGTTAAACACCCGGATATTTTGTATAAGTTACCTTAAAAAACACAAAAACCATAATATTCTTCTTACATACTAACATTTTGTGTTCAGTCGCGTACGATAATTTTTCCTCCAGGCTGAGTGTAATGCAACTCGGTTTGCTGGAAACCATCTTGTGTTTCCAACATAACCTCAGGAAATCTTCTCATCTACCTGCTGCTACACAACATTTACAAGTTTAGTTCAGTTATTCATGGTTTCGTCTGAACCGCCATTTAGTGCTAGGTTCACACAACAGGATGGACTCATGAACAATGTTAAGGGAAATGTTAGACAATCTTATTGTATTTTCAGTTTTTGAGCCATAACATTTATTCAAAATTTACTGTCAAAATTCTCTCTGAGACAAAGTGTAGGATAAATATTCATGGTAAACTGCCTGGCATAAATAATAATGGAGTCTTACATTAATTTGTCTTGTAGAATCAATGCAAGAGAATTCTAGAAAGTTAACCGGTAACTCTCTTGCAATGATTCTGCATGATAAATTAATAAAAAAAATTATATTATTATTTATGTCACGCAGTTTACTAATGACATATCCTACACTTTCTCGAAGATGATATTTGGATAATACGATTTGAATAAATGATACGGCTCAAAAACTGAAAATACAATAGAATATTGTCTGACACTCTCCCTTAAGTGATATACAGTGTACAATACAGTCAGTCAGTGCTAAATATGCTAATTGTAAATACGTACAATTTTAAGTGACGAAGTACAAAATTCTAGTAACAATGCAGTTTTGGTGACGGGTGGCGTAGACAAGACGTCAGAAAAAAACTTGTAAACGTTTATTCAGAAGAAGAAAAAAAGAAAGGCTATAACATACCCCTTATCCACCCCTTGCCCTCAAATTGGAAATTTTGTATACTTGTTGAAAAGGAATTTACATGTTGGGGTTGATGAAGACACTATCTCTCGACACTACTAGCTTTCTCCAGTGTAACAGTGAAAGTATTTATTGGGTACTCCATCTTTTGTCTCTGTACCTCGTTTTGTACCCCACCCCACCTTTTCTAACAGAAACTTTCGGGACCGCACGCACACCTTGCCAAAGTTTCATCCCAATTGAATGAATGGTATAGTAACGCAAGTAAGATAAATGAATCAACAAACAAACACTAATGTTTATATATTATCAGTTTTATGCCGATAGGTGGAACGATATGGAAATTGATACCATGCAGCGCCATCTATTAGCGAGTTAAAAAAAAAAAGACACACACATATGTGAAGTTCATGTTAATCAGTCAAATGGTATTAGGTTTATCGATCTCGTACATACGTATATAGAACCATGCGTGTGTATGTAAGTGGGTATTTTTTTCTATCATTTATATATATCTCGATATTTACTGGAAAAGTAAAACATTTATTTCCCTAAACTATATAAATATCATGTCATGTGTTCTTTATTTCTTGTGGCATGTAATGCTTTTACAAAAATTTTACATGTTATGCTGCAAGAAATTTTGTAAGATAATTGTTCAACTTTAGGTTGATATGTAGGAAAGTTATTAATTGGGATATAAATAAACGATAATTTTAATTTTAATTTTAAAAATGTATATTTTAAAATAAGACTATGAATCTTAGTATGAATTGGGATATGGATTTGAAAATGAATCTGTGTATGAATAGTGATACGCACGTGGATTCTGGGTATTAATTGCCAGGTATATTGGCGGAGTTCAGTCAAGCTGTCGTTTGCAGAAGTGATATGGCTGGTATGGCTGACTACAGTTTATGTATAGTTTAAATTTATTGTTAGTATTTGGATGGAGCGATTCGCGTTATTTCAATTCGGTAATCAAACTAATTGTTGTAATACTCCACGGTTTTCAACACTGTACCAATAATATCAGAATGTGCGATGTATCGAGAATAGCGCGCGAGTTACAGCTTTGTATTGGTGTCAGATCAAGTCTGCAATCGTGCAGCATAGATGTTTGTCACGTTGCAACAGGCGATAACATATTACACACCGTGGGGTGAACAATACCATTGTATGAGCAGAAGATACGTAATTAGGGAATAAAATTAATGAGTTATATACAATCGAGTGACATTTGTCTCAGTGTAACTGCCATTTGGGTCTAGGTAAAGAAATAAAAATAAATCAGCTTTAGTATCACTTACTTATAAAATTCGCGCGAAATTTTATATTCAATTTTTTGGAATTCACAACTCAAGAAGGGCCATACACAGCTTGGCGCAGCTATAGTCAAATTGACCAATATCTCCCGGATACGTTTCAATGTAGGTAGCCTTTTCCAGCAAGTGTTTTTCCCGAGAGACGTTTTGCTTTGGTGTACCGTTGTTTTGCACGAACAGAATGGGGAACTGTCTTTCCTTCATAAGGTAAGAGAATATCAAGTTGTACTTGTGTGATACAATCAACTTTTATGTACAGTGACGTGTAAACCCAAAGTAGTCTGCAGTCGCCGTCGAAGACTAGCGATACTCTTTTTCGTGTCTGTGAGCCGTAAGTATGGCACAAACTTGATTAAACGTATTGTAGACGTTTCGCAAGCATTGCGGATTACGGTTGTTTGACAACTGTAGATTTAATTGTGTCTTGAATGCCCGTGAACAGAGTACAGCAGAAATACTTCCCACATTTGTGACGTAAATTACAAAGACCCGGCAGAATGCATTGAGAAATGGTTGAACCCAGAGCGTATACGATATACATTACTCACAATATTAACATACCTAAACTTTCACGTGGATATTCTTCAAATGGCATCTGTTCGTTATTAATGAACTTCGAAAGTTTCTCCCCGAAGTTCCGCATTTCTCTTCTGACCGTTTATGTTGGTATTTCCGTTTCGTTACGGATGGAACGCCTTCAGTTTGACCATTGTTCGAGACTTACGTTTGTAGACATGCGTCTTCAGGAATAAGTTCTGAAAAAAAAATCTCAAGGTGTGTGAAACAAAGGATGAATTGGCTTAAGCACGGAAACTACCCGCATAAGAATATCAGACGCCCGCAAAACATCTACAATGTAAAAAAAAAAACTTAATATTTTGGAAGTGTGTATGTAACCAACACACAGTTTGGTGAACCTATCGAGCTTCAGCTTGTAAATAGAACAAGTGATCAGAATTATACATGTTTGGTATCTTCAGTCTACATTTGATTATCTTTTTAAAATATAAAAGAACGCTACCGTTGATGTATAGGAATCAGTTTTATCGTACTATGTGTCCTAACATTCTTATACATCTGTGTAATAAATTTATAAATACCGTAAATCGGGGTTACTTTGACCTTGCGGGGTTTTGACAACTCAAAATATTGGTTTTTATATTGTTTACTGACGAAAGTTTCAAAAATTAGCTATAAGGATAAAAGGAATTATTTAAAATATTCGGCTCAGATTATCTGTTTATTTACCAGAAAATCCAAAAACTAATATGTAGAATGGTCAAAGTAACCCCGGTTTACGGTACATATTTTTTGCAGTGTATCTTAGGACGTTCATTGATGCCCTTTCTGTGTGTGCAGTTGTGCCATATTTTTAGAATCACACTGTGAGATTCTCTACGACGTTGAGGAGGGGCGTTTGCAGTGAACGGTTAGCACTGTTCGTCCAAACTGTGTGGTATGCTTCCGGCGTTGTTTGGTCAATTAAGTCGTGAATGTGGAAGGTATTTCTACAGCCCCGTGTAGAAACTATTCAACGCTGGATACATGAGCTTGTTTCTCAATGCCGTATAAACAAGTGCGTGTACGAGAGAGATGTGTGTGAGGTTCCTCCTGCCTCGGCGGTAGCATACACGGGGTGGGAGGCCGACAAGAAAGTGGCGGTGAGAAGTTATGGCTTGCAGATCTGGAGGAGAGGTGCACGTGGACCGGTCTGTGGCGGGAGAAAGCCTCTCACTAGGACCAGTGTGGTAGACATATCGCCAGTGCGAGCACATCCCTCGTACACCCAGGGGGAAGCATGTTGTCGACATTGTTGTTGGTGTTGGCAGCCGTGCTGCAGAGTGAAGCTGCGGCTCGCACGCTTGACCACGCCGGCAACACGATCGGTAAGTGCTATAGGCCGTGTTCCAATTGCTGCTGACAGCAGCTGTAATTACTCACGAGCGTTCCTCTACATGCACAGGCTACTGGCCAGTCACTGAAATGGCATGTAAGCGACGCGTCACTTCCTGCTGAATCTACTGGCGTGCAGAAGGTCAGGCAGTCGCAGCAGTAGCAGACGACTTAAATATGGCGGAAATGTGCGATAAATATTACCTTGAAATCATAATTTTGCTGTTACAGGGAAAAGATCTGGATAGAGTAGGATCGAATTTTATCACCAGATCTAACTGTAAATGTTTTAAATTTAGTTTGCTGTCCACGTAATTGTTTTTTCTTACAATATGTTTAATACTTAAAAACTCACGCCATAAACGAAAGTTTATTACGAATGCAGAAATGGTTGTTATTTTAATGAAAGCATTTTCGTAGTGTCATTAAAGCATTTTACAATGTTTGAATGCAAATACCATGATTTATACTGTCAACTTAACCGACAAGTGTTCCGATTGAGATCACTGAGTTCTGATTGTATTCCATTTACCCAATTACTGGCCAGTAAACTCAGATGCGAATGGAAAGCGTTCCTACTCGTTAGACTCCTTTATTATTATCATCAACACAGGTTAGGGATAGTTATAGGTAGATATGCATTTTACTAGGATGTTTTGTGTTTCATATGCCAACCTCAGGAAAGTTAATTATAGTTGACTTAAGTCTTGTCAATGATACCATCAGAGACAGATACACAAAACCTTTCACAAAGAATAAGAATTAGGAAAGAAGTATGGCATGGCCTATGTTAAGTAATCATGCCAGAATCCAACCGGAACGTTTTCAGGAAACCGAGGAAACCAGGAATCTTGTTGGCCGTACTCAGGAATTCAACTGGGGTCCTTCAGCATACGTGTCCAACATGTCACCATCGCGCAAACTCGCTTGGTATTCGCTAATTTGACAGAAGTCGTCAGTACTACCGTCATAAGAGGACAGAGTCAACTTGTTACGATTCCTCAGGAATTTTTGTCACATGAAAAATATACCATCCATTTTATTCAAATTATTTATCGTATCTAAATTCACCCGATCAGCACATGACCTTGGTAAGGGAACACTGATGACGGGAGGAACAGATTATGAAGAATTTTCCCAGGGTTTGTACTGAGGAATCTTTCCTGTATTCGCCTGGAGTGATTTCAGGAAATCGAAATTATGATGGCCCGGACCAGGAATTTAACACGGACATTCCTGAATGCACTATCTTGCTCGGTAATCACATTTAGTTGTTGTCGGTAATGTATTATGTTACTTGTATTTTTTTAGGTCTGACGTGTATGAAATTAATTTCCTACCTTAAGAAACGTTTCGAAATAAGTAAGTTGCCTGAAGGACGTGTTCAATGAATTATAGCGCTTTTGCAAGAAATTTTTCGACCTCAAAGTGAGCAGATGTCATATAGCGATACACCACTTCAGTCATGAATAGATTTTACAATGTAGATTGCGTTTTTGAAATAAAATTACCGTGCTTTTAGCTGATCATTTAATGGAAAACATATCTGCCCATTTAATAGATAGACGAAACCGTATTTATTTTCCTGGAAATAATAAAATCACTTTCAACAAAACTGCAAAACGATTTAAGATACTTGCTCTTATTAATGAGATTTTGGAAATTTGTTGTAATCGTTCTTTATAAAAAGAATGTGTGACTTTATGGACATCCATTACTTATAATTTATTGACAAAACGTATATAATTATGGCTGTACAAAACACAAAGACAATAAGACAGCTGATTCTATAAAACTACTGATGTATTTGATGCAGGATAATCAACAGAAGAGTTTATTTTATTACTTCGATTAAATTTTTTTATCCTTATTCCAAATCAAGAAATTCCGAATCGGAATTTCCGTCAAATTACAACTAAACAAACCGATAAACGAAATCAAACATTGAATGTGTAATTGCTAATGTATTCGACAAGGGCGACAGTGGCCGAGCTACACAAACCTGTGTTGTCTCTGTTGTTTTGTAGGCTATTGCGTGCTGTACACAGTCTTCCTTCTTGTCGAATTCCATATTAATATCACATTCATTGTTTTATTAATATTATTATTATTTTAGTTTAAGTATGTCTGTTCTCTTGGTTCATTTCAGCTGTTTGACCGAATTTACCATTCGAAATTTCTTGGAATTATTCGTTAGTTGAAACCTATGTTGTCTTATAGTCATTTATGTATGGTCCACTGTCGTCTTCGTCGAATTCCATATTAACTTCACGCTCAGAGTTTCTTATCGATCATGTCGTTCTGTTTTATGCAGTTTTACACAATTTTTCAATTCGTTCAACTGTTATGTTGTCTTTGAGCCTGGCATGATCATCATCATCATATATATTTAGTAAACAAATCGTAAGCAATTATGTATGCCCATAAACATATACATTCATTGCTGTTCTCTTTTACGCTCAACAAATAACTATTGCAAACGCTATCGAAATGTGGGAACATATCCTTGAAAAATACCAGATGACGGTAGCTTAAATTGCTGGTGTAGTCTATTATTTTCCAACCTTGATCTATATAGAATATTCCAGAGGGACGAATGGCAGAGAAAGACAAAATCATTACCCGTACATCTCGAGGTCCCAAAGAGTTTCATGAGATGAGGAAGTCGTAAAGATGAAATAGTGTTCGTTTTGGAGGTTTCAGACACTATTGAGATGAATGACTCAGGGTACTTATTTTGATGTCTAATATTAAATCAGCTTGCAAAATAGATTCAGATAGAAAGGTTTGGAAAGTTGTATCGATAAATGTATATGCTTTACTGCACTCATACAAACGTATTTTTAACTTGCCCTGCTTATGTCTTTTATTTTATCATACTTACTTATTTCAGTTCGGTTAAATTTATATTTATATAAGTCAAATAGTATAATTCAGTTTCCACGCTACTTGGTATCACAAATGTGCGCGTGTCTACTAGAGTACCCATCCGTAATTAACACCAGTCCTATCTTTCATGCTGCAAAGTGGGTACGATGTGACTTTAAAATTAATTTTTTAAGACAGTCTCTAATTTTGAAACGGTAGGTGGAAAATATGATTAATTCACAGGATCAGTGATTGTTTTTCGCGTAAATATTCCTAGTTACCTTTATTATGAATTAAGAACTTTACTGAAGGTGTACTTTTTTGTTGCCAAGTTAAATTATTCCGCGGTGCGTCCCAAAAATTTTGGAGGCCCAGAGCAGCCTCTTTGTCAACATACTCGTGCCAGATGATGCTGTTGGTAGGCGTATTTTCTCAAAAATCTCCCGTTTCCCACACCTGTTCATTCTAGCGCTGCACCATACTTCACCTCCATAATTCTACACCTGCGCTTAAAACGTCGCTGCTATAGGTTCTTTAGAAATATCTTTAAATAACTTCTTTGCCAACAAAACTACATATTTTGAAAACCTGGAATATTTTCAACCAAGATTTGATTTATTACTCGCAAACTTGAAACTTTCATTTTTAACACCATTCTTATAAAAAAATAATGTTTTTATCAGTTTTTCAGGAATAAAAAAAATTCTCTTTTTCAGTGTACCACGTCTGTCTACAGTACAGAAGTAAACAAAATATGTTTGGCACGATCGAGTAGGGAAATGTTGTTTCGAAGAAGAATTACTGAAAACTAAGGATAAGTTGCACATGAACACAAAATTTCGCAAAGGAAGTGTCCGTAATGAACACTGTTTTGTCTAACTTGGTTGAATTAATAGAATAGACAGTGGTTTCCTTACAGGAAATAACTTGTTGAACATTATCAATGAGAGTTGTTGTTCCACTTGCATTTATGATAATAGACTTGACATGGTTAGTAATATTTTATAGCTGAGATTATTATATTCATTAATCTGAATCTTCTTTTTAAATGTCATGTACTCCATTTTTCTTTTTCTTTGCTTCAACATATCAAATCCTTTAAAATTATCCCTAAAACATTTAGTGAAAATGTACTATTGACAACCGACAATAGAACGGGTTAGATAATTTATAAACGTACAGACTATTCCAGTGTCAAAATGTCTTTGACTTTATGTGCGATTACTGCTCAAATATCGCAATTCGCAGTTAATTTCGCCTTCTCGCCAGACTTGCTTCTGAGGAGAACATTCTGCAGTTTGAAACACTGCAAAAAAAAGTGGGTGCAGGTCTTATAATGAAAGCATCCCTTCCTAATTAATTTCTCAGAACCACGTGGTTTGAACGTTTACTTGCACGTTAAAAATGAAATTAATCCTAGAATTTCAAACTAAAGTCACTCATAACCAAATATTTAAAATGTGCCGTTCCTTAAATTTTTTTAAAAATGAAAAGTCCAATATTATATTAAGTACTTAGCCTTTGTAATAAAATTTTAGAGGCTTCGTCAAAATTTAGTCCAACGTTTTTGGTCTACTTTCCGAAGAAAAAAGCAGGTTTATGAGACAATCTTCCTGTATGTGTACGTGTGTGTGTGTGTGTGTGTGTGTGTGTGTAGTGTAGTGTATGTATGAGTGTTGTGTGTATCCACGCGCGTGAGTGTGTTTTTGTGTCCCTTAAAAACTTTTAGAACCAATGGACCAAATTCCATAGAACTTTGTTCACGTAAAGTACTTTCTAACATGTGTTACGTTCATGCCCTGTTCATTTTTTCAAAATAGCGGTCATTAAAAAATTATTCGACCAAGACAGATATTTAAGGAACCATATTTCAGAACTTCATCAAACTCGGTACACAAAGAAAAACATTGTAAGGTAAACTTACTTTTTATGTGTTTCGTCCATGAAGTACACATAGTTTCAAAATGGCCACCATTTTTCCATTTTTATCATAATATGACATATCACTAGTAACATTTTCCAAATTTTTTCAAACTGGGTACATATATGTTACTTAGTTAGCTGACTTGACTTTCATTTATTTATTTCGTTCATTCTACGGTCGTATTATGAAGACGGTGGCCCATTTTATATTGTTAGCAGAATTTGACATTTTAGAAAATTTTTTTCCATATTTTATCAAACGAGGAACCCATGTGTGATTTAGTAAGCAGTCTTAAATTTTGTGTTAGCATAATTTTACTTATCTAAGGAAATATTTTCCCGAATTTCATCAACATTGTTGCCTATTTCTTAGTAATTTGACTTGAAGCTTGATTTTTATTTATTTTGTGTTGAGAATTTGAATATTGGAGTCTGTACACATTTAAATCGTGCGAGTTAGCGAAGGAGCCATTTTCCTGAACTAATTCATGCTCGGAACAATTTATGTAGTTCTTAATAAGGTGACTTGGCTTTTATGGTTTTGCTCATATCCTGTTCGTATTTTCTAAATGTCGGTTATTAGACCATATATTATTACAGGAAATATCTAAGAAATTATTATAAGCATTTAGTAAATTAATTAAACTTTTATGTATTTTGTTTATGTTGTTTTCATATTATTTAAAAGGGTGACAATTGAATTATTTTTGATCTCACGGTATAGCTAAGTAACCATTTTCAGAATTTTATCAATCTCGGTATACTCGTATAGTTCAAAGTAAAGTGACAGGAATTGTATGTACTTTTTAACGCTGTGTTGACAGTTATATAGTGGCGGATTTTAATAAACAAATTGTTATAACATGAGAAATCTAGAAGAACATTTAAACATAATTTGATCTAACTCAATATAGACGTATAGTACTAAATACAGTGACTGAAGTTTTACGTGAATTTTTCATATCGTATTCAGTTTTTAAAAAGTGTTGCCGTTAAATTTTTTTATGACATGTAGTATCAAAGGAACATTTACCAAAGTTTCTTCAGGCTCTGCACACACTTAGTAATATGTAAGGTATCATTATATTAAGTTTTCGGGGCATGTTATGTTTCGTAGTGTATACCACCCAATTTCGAAGATTTCGCGACATGAACACATAATTGCTAATACAAATGGATCAAGAACTGCAGTACAGATATAATGCCAATTTAATACGTATAAACTTTATTATCAAAAGATTTTATGGTTATAGGTCCACCGTGTTAGAAGGTAGAACAAGAATAATATAAACTATTACTATTTAACATTCCTAAATGAACGTAAATTATTTTAACTTGCCGGGTTAATTTGCAACCACTTTGAGCAACGCAGGCATATCAGTTGTGATGGTAACTTCTTGCTTATACAGTAAGACTGGATAAATCAGAGGGGACACACCGTCCTTAATAAAACGCCGTAACTGATGCATTGTTTATTGGCATGGTGAATTATACATACGATCAACGTCCGGTGCTTTACTGTAAATTGGTTGGCTGTGCATCGTGATTTATTACTATGGAATCACGTGCACTTACAGCAGTGAAACAAGCTGATGAAAAATATGTTGGCGAGAATCAAAGGTTCATAATTGTAATCCCTATTAAAACTCAGTTGCTTAAAGAGAAATGGGCAGATAAACTTAAAAGTGAGTGATACACTCTAAAAAATGGTTTTTAAATTTACTACACCTGCGTATAGGCGCGCTAAGAAAGAAGGTATGGTAGAATTGTTTTCCAGACATCCGTGGCAGCAATCCTAAACTTTTTTTTGTAAAACTGTCGAATACATACTTAAGTAACCAGACTTGTATTGTAAAGACTGTAAAAGTTTGCATAATTTCAAGGCGGAAGTATGATAACTGTTCCGTACTGCATTTAGATTAATTACTTCCTAAACATTTTAGGAAGTTTTTTACAGTGCACGTAGTTAATATGATGATGAATTTGGCATCTCGTTTCCAAAATAATATTTGCAACAGAGCAGACACAACCAGGAGAAATTTTGAAACTTGTTGCAATAATGTAAAAAACTAATTTTGTATCTACGCGAACACGAACATTATAATTTATGTCATATTTTTTTTATTGCGTTGTACACACACGAACACTTACACTTAATGCTGCAGAAACAAGTTTTTGCTTCTTATTACAAACAAATTGTCGGTTAAGCGGACAATTTTTATTTTTGCAGTTCCCTCAGATTTCAACCAAAGGGAAGATATCTGCAGCCAATAGTACCGCAGCGTTATAAGTCCGTAGGTCAATCAGACAGCGAAATTTTTTCTCTCTGCTTATTATTTCACGTTACATCACACGGGAAATTTCGTTAGAGGTATTTCCGCGGCGACTTTCACTAGTTTGTTTCAGCTGTAACCGATTTCACGCTCCGGTCAAGAATTTGAGAAGCAAGGCGCTAAGTGGACTGGACGTCTCGTCGACAGTGAGGTTATTAGAGACGCGCTCGCCAAATGTTATGTAAGGGCAGGAACTGAGAGAGAATTGAGTCATGGCCTTCGTTAAGAAACCATCAGAGCACTTACCTGGGACGACTTTAGGAAACAATGGACAACTGATATCAGTATGTCCGGAGGCTGGAATCGAACCTTGGAATAGCAGACCCTAGCAGGTAAGGTACAGCATATAGAGGTAATCGACTATGTACAAGAATGTTCTGCTGTATATTATTCGGGTTTGTTTGCGAAATGTATTACGCCATGGCTTCGAAGACTCTCAAACATTTTATTACGAGTGACTCTATACTAAGCCTGTCGCAAAGAAAGCAGGTTTGTAGGTTAGGTAGTTAGGTAGCATGTGGTTTTACAGTTAAAGTGTTAAATAGCAGAGTTTATAGAATAGGTAGTTAGGTAGTAGAGTCTGTAAGTTAGATAGTTAGGTAGCATAAATTATAGGTTAGGAAGTAAGGTAGCATGGTTTGTAGCTTAGGTACCGTAAACCGGTGTTACTTTGACCTTGTGGGGTAACTTTGCCCCACCCAAAATTTTGGTCATTTTGTAAAGAAAGTTTTAAAGGTTAAATATATGTTCAAAAGAAATTATTTCAAGTACTAGGTTCCAAATATCTACTTATTTACCACAAGACCCAAAAACTAACATTTTCAGTGGTCAAAGTAACCCCAAAAATGGACAAAGTAACCCCGGTTTACGGTATTCAGGTACCGGAGTTTGTAGGTTATGCAGTTAGGTAGCAGGGTTAGTAGGTTGGGTAGTTAAGTACCATGTTTGTAGGATAGTTTGATAGGTAACAGGGTTTTAGGTTAGGTAGTTAGGTAGTCGGGTATGTTGATAGGTAGCAGGTTTATAGGTAAGTAAGTTACGTGGCAGGTTTATAGGTTAAATAGTTCTGCTGGTTGATTCGTAGTTTAGATAGTTAAGTAGCATGTTTTAGGTATTTAAGTAGCAGTGTTTGTATGCTAGAATGTTAAGTGACAAGTTAGTAGTTAGACTACATGGTTTGTAGTTTAGATAGGTAACAGGTTTTTCGGTTAGGTAGGAGTATTTGTTGGTTAGGTAGTTAGGTACCAGATTTTTCGGTTAGGCAGTTTGTTGGGTTTGTAGTTTAGATGGTTATATAGCAGGTTTGTAGGTTAGGTTGCTAGGTAGCAGGGTTTGTAGGTTAGATGGGTAGTTGTTTTGCGGGTAATAGCAGGGTTTGTAGGTAAGATAGTTAGGTATCAGGATATGTAGTTTAAATAGTAATGTAGCAAGTTTATAGGTTAGGCAGTTTAGGTAGGAGGGTTTGATGATTCGTTGACTGAGATATCACTAGGGACCAAATGAGCGGCTGACGGACTCAGGAATAGGAATTATAGCGGCCATGATTAATTTGCTCATAGTACCACTCAGGGAACTGCCGACGCTTACTTGCTACTTGCTCAAAGCTAAGGGTTCGTGTTAAGACCAATTTTTGTGAATATTATAATTAGAGACCGGAAGTTTTCACAAATATATTTTGGCACCACTTTGTTTCAGAGCCTTGCGCGCACACCTGCAGCTCTATTTTACGATTATTGGCAGTGTGACTTTGTGCTGAGTCTTCCACTTGACTGTGCCAATCAGAACCAGGTTGCTGCGTTCCCACATTGTAACGTTATACTGTTCAATATTAATTATTTCATGTTTATGTTAATAGCACTAAGGATTAACGAGTTGCAATGTATATTATTCTAGTGCCTAATACTAATTTGCCAGTATTTAATTTAATATTTAGTGATTTGACGTAACATAATTTGTTTGTTTTGATTGCAGTAACGTAATATTTTAATTGTTTTAAAGTGTGTAAATTTCAAGAGTTTTAGTATTTATTAAGAGTATGTTTTTATTTTGGAAGCCAGCCAGTTTTATTTTCTCTATGTTGTTTGGTTACAGTAGCGATGTGCTATGCACGGTATTTTAAGTGTGTGTTGGCGAGGCGCTATTCGCCGATGGTTTTACATTTTTTAAAACAACAATGCAGAAGGATTTTTGAAAAGGGACGCCAAGGAGGGCGAGTCCATTATAGTGTGGTCCCAGAATAAATAATGCTAACAGAAGCGACAAGTAAAACTTTTTCATTGTTGTTATCGTACCAGCTCTCGGGGCGTACAAGAATATAAACAATACCACGTGGATTAGAGACACTGGTTTATATCACCACTCGCAGTGCTCGAGATAGAGTAATTAGTTTGTATATTAGCTTAATGCTTAAACTTGGTAAACATAACGATTAGAGGCTCAACATCAGATAATAACGAAATCTATTAGAAGTGACATAATGGATCTTTTTAACCATTGTTACTGTACCAGCTTTCGGGGCGTATACGAAAATAAACCAATCGATGTGGGATTTGGGACATTGATTTAAACAACCTCTTATATTTCACGAAATACAGATATTTGTTAATTTCTCATTTACATATTTAGAAATAATAAACGTGACGTTACTTACGTGTCAATTTCCTCACAGATAATAAAATTAGGCCTAATATTCTTCATGGTAACCAAACTTCTGCGACATCCGACGTGTCATGAGAATCCAAAGAGAAAACGAGTACGATAAAAATCACGTTTTGTCGCTTCTGTTGCTACTTATTTATTCTGTGGTGTGGTTTATGGATGCTAGCTAGGTGAGCGGACGATAGTTTCGTCCCGCTCTAGGTCCATTATTTTGGAAATTCGAATGAGTTCCAGCACGTCTGAGGGCACCTAAATGGTGAAGACGGTCCCGCAAGAAGGGAAGAGGCCCCAGAGTCAGTCTCCCGCGTCTAGGCAGTTAATTAGCCTACGACTTTTAGTGCAGATATCTAGCGTGTGCAGAAACTCTATCATGCACGGGTCCGAGAACCCTTAGGGAAGACCGAGGATTCCAAGCTAGCTACAGGAGTGTGCTAGAGGTACACCTAATCCACCACATCCACCAGATTCCCGTGTTTCAGCTACTGAAGACACCTACTACAGCTAAGTCCGGCGAGATATTAGCCTTATATTAATAGTCGTCTCTGCTAGCCTAACCGTAAGACTCGAGACTAACAGAACATACTATGTTGCCCACACACACTCTGAACATTTAAGAGTTAATTGCTCAGTAAAACATTTTATTTGTGGTGAACTATATATTTTGGTGAAATTTAATCAAGCCTATATATTTTTTTCTATGAACTGAATTTAATTTGGACATTTGAAACAAGCAGTTAATATTTTTAAAGTTCATATATTTACTTTCACTGGCTGGCTAAACCACATAAGATTTTGATAGGGATTTACTGGCAACATTTTAAATTGATAATTAATTTACTCTGAGAGAAAGCC
This sequence comes from Medauroidea extradentata, assembly GCA_003012365.1. Lineage (NCBI taxonomy): Eukaryota > Metazoa > Arthropoda > Insecta > Phasmatodea > Phasmatidae > Medauroidea > Medauroidea extradentata. The sequence continues at coordinate 18,767 of PNEQ01108988.1, forward strand.
TTAATAAATTGCATTTCAGTTTTCACCCCTATTTCGCCCGGCTTTTATTGTGGTAATTTTTGTTTGCTATTTTCCTGCCAAGTGTTTGTTTTTTTTTAGCTGCAGCCGTGGAAGTAAAGCAGTTTCCTGTTGGTAAATGTTAGTAAGTGCCAAGGTATCACTACTCCACACTATCACCCACTCAGCTACACAGTAGACTGTCCGGTTACATCACAATATCACCATACCAAATTTAATATATTTACACTACCACAACATGCGTATGATTTTGCCTAGACGCTGTGAGTTATAATTATCTAATCCCTGACCATGAAGGAGAACTACAGGTGTGCACATAAGGCACTGAAACAAAGTTGTGCAACATTCATTTCACGAAAACTTTAGTCTCTGCTCATCATTTAAATCCTCTATGAAAGCAGATATAGTAACATCAAATATCGTACAAGGACAATATGGGAAAGTACAGCCTTTTAGCATTGTTGGAGCGGGAGACGTTTTATCAACGGCGTGAACTGGAAACACTAGCAAAATTTGCATTCTTACATCTCTATTTTCTATGGAGTTTATACATTTACGACTACATTCCTCTTAGGCTAATAGTAATAGAATGGGTTTATAAGTATTTTTAAT
>PNEQ01108990.1:0-19396 GCA_003012365.1 Medauroidea extradentata
GTCTCGACACTTACACCAGAGATAACCCCTTGTATCACCCCGGCCTACTGTACTACGCGGCTCGACGATGTATCTACTATAAACCGCGTGGCGTCTCGACACTTACACCATAGATAACCCCTTGTATCACCCCGGCCTACTGTACCACGCGGCTCGACGATGTATCTACTATAAACCGCGTGGCGTCTCGACACTTACACCATAGATAACCCCTTGTATCACCCCGGCCTACTGTACTACGCGGCTCGACGATGTATCTATTAAAGCACCCCGGTTGCAATGTCTTGCGTGGCCCAACGACGACTGTCCTCAAACCGTTAACAAAGTCTAGCTTTGCTCCTGTTTGGCGCCCACATCCCCACCTCTTGTCCTGCAGGCTTTGGTTCAGTTGGGCCAATCAGGAGCCAGCTTCCGTCAGCCCCGCCCCTGCCATTGTCGTATTTATTGCATAATTATCTTATTTCATTACGCTATACGAAGACAATAAACCTAAATGTTTTTCTTAACACCTTAATTTCCTTGTATCGTAATTAACTAACTATTTATCATTTTGTATCTTAAAGGCTACGGGCTGGCTTTCCTCTCCTCTCGTCCAATATCTAGGGGGGTAGCTTGAAAGTGGGTGGGAATAGAAGGCCCAGACGCTTGCTTGCACCTTAGCAAGTTTCCACAAAGACAAAGTATATAAATTTATGTCTTTCCTTATAAAATCTTTTGCATTGACAAATACTTGTTTAAAGTTATTTCTCTGCCATTGTAACATGCAGGCTAGAAGAAAGAATGGTTGTTTCTGATTACATCTATTAGCTTTATTTCTTGCGGTGGACACGATATGCCGCGGTACAACTCTGTGCATCAGTACTTTATAATAATCTCTGGAAATGCAGCGTTTATACCGTAATATGTTTTCTATTGGAGCTGCAATAATTTTACAGTCTCCAGTGTTTAGGCTACAATAAATAATTATCGAAAATAGGGAACATTTTTGTGTACCATATCATACGCTCATAGGTAAAGAATGATATAAATACTACCCAGGTACACAAATTCTTATTGGCTGTTCGAGTGAGCGCCGACCTTAGAAAAAATTACTAAACGTTACTGCATTTCATTCCACATTAACAGTAGTTACTTTACTCTTTGTACGGTAGCAGTGGATTGTGGACTGTAGTTCCGTGTATTGCACTATTTAAATACAACAGAAATAAACTCAAATAAAATCTAAATATGTGTATTGCACTTAGCTTTCACTTGTGATATTGGCTTCTGTAATATGCTAAAAAATTTGTTTCAGGTGTAAGAGTTATTTGTACGAACTTCTGTAAAAATATGTATCATAGTCGCAAAATATGAGCAGGAAGCATTTGTCAAAGTATAGTTTTATGTTTAGGAAAAATCAAAACAAGTAAAATTCAGCTAATTAGTTATATATAATGGCGAGCTTGTAAATATATAGGCTAAAATATTCAAGAGAATATTTAACTATCATATTACGTTTTCTATGTTCTTTCTGAAATGAAATTTACCAGTTGACAGAAGACTGTATTTGTTAGTGTACACGAATGGAACTGCATCTAGCTACTCTTTTATATATTAATGTTACCTAGTAGTTCCAGCCAGATACAAAAAATTAGACCCATTTTTATCGTGCCATAATTTAACTGCATATGTTATATGTTGGAATGGTGATTTTTGCAGTCTGGAGTTTATTCGTATTTCGTACAGAATATTTTGTGCTGAAAACGTAGCCAGGGCACGAATTTTCTCACAAGTCTACAAAGTATGATTTAGCGTCCTGAATAATAGTTCCTAGGAAGATAACGTACCGTGTAAACCAAGCGGTGATTCACAGCAGAGCAAAGAAGACATTGCCAACACAACTATCGTACAAGTGCACTCTTATGTGGGATGTACTATAGCTGCAGCATCCTCGTTACTACAAGTGCATTACCTACTTCAGGCCGAACAACACGCCGACTGTAATATTAACTATGGTCATTATAATACCTATAGCGAATACTGTTGGCATTTTCTGTCAACCTGTACGCTTAGTTTTACCGCTGAAGATTTGTGCTAGCTTATGTTATCACATTCAGTTCATATATATACAACACGCAAATACTTGACACAAGTTAACGCTTCTTTGCTAGAATCGAGAGCGAACTATAATACGCATATGTGTAATCCAAACAGATTAAAAAAATGTGTTCTTGTAGTGAAACGTTACCAAAAATATTTATGGTTATAAAATTACAAGCATGCCGTTGTATGTATAAAAAGTAAATTATTTATTTTCTGGTTTAACTCTAAATATAAAAACATACAGTTAGGCAAATACCTCTTGTCTGTGTTTTGAAACCATGAAGAATATTTTTTTTAGTGGTTTTTAAAGAATTTTTACATCGAAGACAATTTTTAAAGTTAATTACAGAACAGAATATAATATCATAATAAATCACAGAAATAGACAGTCTGCGCTATGTTCCTGTCTACTGAGTGATTAGTGTATCGCAACTATACAGTTTACTATGAATACACATGAAGTTACTGTCAGGTCATTGGAGCAGTCTACATCTCTACTCTACACCGCGATATCCAGGCTGAATCCGGCTGTGGGCTTGGAGGGCAAGTCTTAGAAAGTTGATATACCGACACCACGGGTCAAATCAATGGAGTTCCGTCCCCCTCCCCCGGGAAAAATGTGGATTTTAGGTGGTAAACCGGCGTTTTCTCAGGAGTTTCCTAACCATAAAAACTAAATGTAACACTTCAAGAAATTGTAATATCTTAAGCTTAAACAAAGCATTTGAAGATTTGGGGGGGGGGGGCACGACGACCTGGCCTCAAGCTCACCTCCTAGACCCACCATTGATGTGCCTGATTCATTTGTTTGCATTACGTTTCATTTGTAATTAAGTTAATTACAATTGAGCAATTTTCGAAAACCACAGCAATGGACGGCTTCAGAAATCAGTGAAATTAAGGACGCTGAAAAGAAGTACAAATAATTCCAAGTATTACTTCCTTATGAACATTAGATAAATTGTAGCGATATAGGGAACATCACTGAAATCTGTTAAAACTCAGACTAAAAACTCCTTTGTGTGTGTTTTCTAGCTAACACGATCTGCATTTCACAAGTAAATTATTCGAACAGTGAAGATTTAATTTGTAGAGTAAAAAAAATTGATGAATTTTAAACTAAATTCTGTTCTGGTTTTAAAGTGAAAAGTGGAGGTTGGAAGTGGTAACGGAGAGAGGGAATATTGGCCACGTAGAAGGGATAAATGGTGCTGAGCAGTTGGTAGCACTAGGCAGGGGGGAGCTGCAAACTGCTGACCGAGTGTTTGCCCCCCGGTTGTCGAGAGAAATGACGTTGGGGTGGCAGGCCTGCACGGCGGGTGGAAACTACCCTCTGGGCAAACAACAGCATCCCCAGCTCCACACTCTCAACACTGCCTGCATGCAACCACTTACACGCGCCTGCAAACATTGCCGTATTGGTCAACGCTCATGTGTGTGTCGCTGCAAACATTTCACTCTCGCACCATTCTAGGTGTTTGGGAGCGAGTGATTTTGTTTGTAGTTAGTTCGCTGGTGCGTTGTGACTGTACAGGATCATGCTCGCTGTACTGGAAGATGCCTAGGAGACGATTACATCAGCAGGAAACCGTGCCGCAGTTAGTAAGCCCATATTCTATAATTGCTAGTTATCACCCCCATTAACACGTCACTTCAGCGAGCGACGATTTTTACATTTATTAGTTCAGTGGTTCAGATGATCGACAATTTTCTCTCTGATATATATTGGTCATAGTATGTTAATTATATTTGTCAGACGCACTGCTGAAGTAATTTTGCAGTAATTGCGAATTAGGCCGAAAATATGACGGAATGATACTACGATATTGTGGAAGCAGTGCAATACCATACTGCGTATTAAATGTCTCAACTTCGCAGGGGTGTACAACATAAACACATCATCATTGAGAGATTTCAACCCTCACTACAAACACAAATGTGTATCTCCTGCGTCGATAGGACTGTAAACAATTAAGTTGAGCCGTGAAGTGTGTAAATGTTAGCTACATGTGGTGAAGACGTTCTCAAATTCCACTTAACTTACAGAGTACATTTTGTCAAATTTATATCTATTTGAATTCCCTAGCGCAACAACGCAATACCACAACTTCAAGAATTTGTCAGATACAAAGATATACTGTATTGGCAGCTGTTTTGAAGAAAAGTCCATTAATGGACTTTTTCCATTTTAAATCGCTGTAAAGAGGTATATACATGCACACAGAATTACCAGAATATACTAATTAAAATTGAAAATACACAGTTTGATATAGTGTTAAAAACAGTAAACTAAATATTATTATTATCAATATCGCGTTTGTGTTTCGTAACGCTCAAAGGTTCTAAAATAGTAATAATATAAGTCCATTCATTGTTGAAAATCTGACAGCAGTACATCAACTGCGTCGCCATGCAGAATGTGAGAGGAAAGTTATCTGTTCTGCTGTAGATTATGAACAATTTTAGCACAATTCGATTGCAACCAAAAAATACACAGAAATATATGGTAATTATAATAATAAATTGTCCGAATATTTTTAACGAAAACCAACGGGAATGTTTTGAGAATTGAGAAATTGGTAGTCTAAGAAGTATATTAAAATTATTTCATACAAAGTTAATATATTGTGTTAATTCTATAATATTTATAGGTCCAAATTATGTTTTTCTTTACTACTACCATGTTTTTCTAAACATAGCGGTTAAAAATGCATACGTAATTTACTTTCCAAAACGTTGAAAAATAGTTTGAAGAACTGTTGGACTTCTTTTAACGGTATTTATTACTAAGTAAGTGGAATTTAAAGGAATGTGTATAAATTACAAACATAATTATCTTGGTGTTAAAAGAAAAGTCTAGTTTATCATTATATCTCTTCCATTTAAGAAGTCGACATTTATTTATTGTAAGTGAATATTGACAGATATGCAACGTGTTTGTACTCACATTTCTTATTCATAGCGACTTGTAATAATCGGAAGATTGCACACTACATATTTGTAAGTAATCTTCTTTCCACGCCTAGAATATTTGTTGTGTTTGTGCACGTGCTTCCTGCCAATAGAGTGCAATAATGCAGTGCATTCTGGTCGCTGGGTCGACTGATATCGCGAGGCAAAGCAACATCACAGATACAAAACGCACACTTGTTAAAGCTATCACAGCTCACTTTTTTTCGATCTGTGAACTACGACAGTAGAGCAAACATATTGAAAAGTATATCGCAATCTAGTGCGCCGTTTGTAGGATAAACGGAATAAGACGCAAACAAAGTATTCTATTAGATAAATATAATAACTAAATGAATTAAACCAGAAGCAGTTCTGTTCATGTATCTGACCGGTCTATAAGCTTTGATGATTAGTCATTATAGTCAAGTACGTCTGTCAGTCGCTATTATGTCACGAATGAATATTGAGACACACCAGCTGAACATTGTGTATCTGCATGATGACCATCCGCGGCTTTGCATGCTTGTAGCATACTAGGTTATGTCGGCAGTGTTATTTTGACTTCACAGTTGGAAATATAAATACAGACACTGAACAAAAATTTACCGCATTACGTATCGATATTACTGCAGAATGTAATACCGTGTAAATTATTTATTAATGGTCGTATTGCTTTTCGGACCTTCTGTCTTGACTAGTTTACAAAATGAGTTTCCTCACAAGTAATCGTTTTAAATTATCGAATGCATAAACTCATAACATTTTTTAGGTAATTACGTTAGCATATTTCAGAAGAAAACAACACCTGGATATCTTAACTAGTTCGTTAAATATCACGGGCTAATTGAAAACAAATATTACTGCTTTTCACAACTTTAGGGGTCGAATTCGCAAAAATCTTAAAATCTCATTTTTTACATTCCTATAAAGATCCCGTTAAAGGGAAAACCACGACGATAACATGAACTTCGAAAAATTCTCAAGTTTATTTACTGATATTTACGTAGCCATTATTCTGAAGTGCAAGTTAAATCTAATCTCGGAGAGTTTGCTAGACATAAAGGAAGAACCGAAAACACGTTATACGTCTTTTCACCTCCTCAAGTGGCGAATTTCAAAATATCCGGTAGTTGTGTTGTATGCATTTAATCAGTGTTTCAGTGAACTGAAAATCACGACGATATAATTCGGGTTAGAGCTACATCGACGACTGTTCTACACCAGTTGTTCTCGTCGGCGGTGCACAGTGGACCACGTGACTATTTGATGGCTCGGAAGGCTGTTGTTTAGTATCGCTATATTTCCTTGCTTTTACTCTATGTTTCCCCTTCTCCTCTTCCCTGCGCAGGTGCGTTAGCTAGACTCTGGCCAGGTTGGACTAAGGTTCTTGTGTGGGCCGTCAGCTCACTTCTCTTCTGGACGTGGGTACTGACTTGGTATGTAAGTACTTCCGATCTCCTCTTTAATGTGATAGGGTAGGTTTACGGACTTACCCCCCCCCCCCTCCATGGTGAGCAAGGTGGCTGCCGTCATGTGTTGTATGTGAAATAGTTTGTTTAAATTCATTTATTTTTTCTAAATTCCTTTTTCGGTCGCCGTCTTATAAAAAATTCTTTCTCTGCTTTAAAATGTTTTATTCAGGGTTTTGCTGTGTTCGTTGCCAGTTGACTTTTCTGCGAAGTATTTGTTAGCTGTTCTGATTATTTGTTGCCCGATGGTTTTTTGCACACACGTGTGTTGCTTTATTGACTTCTAGCTTTGCAACACCAGATTTTGACTTTATGGAGCCCGCGGAAGTAACTACCTTTTGTGATGACACGTTTGATGTGTCATGTATTTCATGTAATTAAATTCTAACTTGTCTAGATATTTCTCTTTTCAAGCTGTTATACTTTGTAATCCTTGTAAGATTAATTTGTATTTTTTGTAAATTTTTAAATAATAATTTTCCGTCATACAGATGTTAGTAATTTCCACTGTGTGGATTTGATGCACATAAATTGTATTTTTTTTTTGTATGCTAATGAAGGATCGTTTTGATTATTAAATCTTGCTTGTTTATACAATTGTTTCATTTGTAATTTGATATAGTCCGCAACATGCGGTATATTACACGTTTCAACCCTTTCATCTCCTTTCAGGTCAAATTTGCAATATTGTTTCTTAGTACTTTCCCGTCCTCTGATTGGAACCCACACGCAAAATATAACGTTCCTAGGTCCAGCGGTTTGTGCTGTGGCTTGATAATGTCTGTCAGTGAACTATTTATACACCGGATGTTCGTGAAAGTATGTTACAAACCTCGGTGCATGAAGCCTTTCTTGTTACAAATGAGGTAAACATACGTGATGGAAGTTTTTGGTTGGCACAAATGGTAAGGGATGCATTCGCGATTGAATGTTATTATTGCAATCAACTTTTGTTACAGTAACCAACAAAAACCAACAAGCTATTAAACTAGCGTCGAATACCTTCACCTTCAGTAGATAATTGGGTTGGTTAAGCATTTTTTTGCATAATATTTTTCCATTGCAATTTTTGGTTATTAAATAACACAGGTTGTAACAGAGGACTCCGATGAACATGTAAGGTCGCCTCGTCGCAACCCGCTCAAGTCAACTGTTTCCGAGAAAGTAAACATAGAACATTTGGAAGATTACAGGTAGGCAACCCGCTATACACAGGAGGTTTTAGCAACCCTCTTATTTAATAAAGGTGATAGATGCTCGAAACTATTTCTCAACATAATATGGATAGCTGTTTATTTTTAAAATACACCCGTAGAATCATTATTCATTTCTCCTTACTTGTTGTTATTTTAACAAATCGTGGTTTTCAAAGTAAATTTTTAAATGCTTATTTGCATCAACCCAAAACTTGCATTATGTAACCTACTTCTTTTTTTATACACGGCATCATTTCACAACATTTTCAACAATCTTTTATAAACATACTGATGTAAGCACAAAATTAAAAAAAACATCAATTTACACTGTATATATAGATGCCTACATTTGATTCGTCACAATGCATGTATTGTATCTTTCATACTTGGTTACAGATAAGTGTTCATTACACACAAAAGGTAGGTGCAGTATATTGATAGCTGACTTCTAAAGTACTGGCAGGTTGCTAGTGTCAACACGGTCACTGCGAGTAGAGGTCTGTGTCTGCACGGCTCGCAGCCGACAATATTAATAATGGACGGACTGTGGTCGTTATTAAAGGGTCGAGCCACACACGCCGCGCTGTGAAGCACCGGTGCAATAACAACGCTCGCTCCAGCAACTCGTGCAAGACGCCGCCGCGGGGCATCATGGGATTAAAATGTTCCACTTCCCCAGTCTCCCGCCAGGGCAAGGGGGGGGGGGGGCAACATCCTCTGCCCCCTCCCCCTGACTTTCACTCTCCTATGCCGCGTTCGCCAGTGTTTTTTCTGTGTAGCCGAGAATGGCGCCTGCACCAAGCCCTCCACCCATCACTTGCTAGGAGGAACATTGCGGGCAAGTTGTGCAGGGTTGCCGAACCCCCAGGGGCAGTATCGCGCTGAAACATTGATAGCAGCCGGTGCGGGCGTGGTGCTCGACCGCTTCCATCATCATCGTGTGCCTGCCGGCTGGTGTGGGTGTATAGCGGGGGTGTGGGTGTTTGCCTGCCTCAACTACAAGCCCGTATCACCTCGCTGATATTCCTGCTGTGCCCTAACCCTCTCTTTCTCTCTCACTCTCTCTCCCCCGGAAACCTCTCGTACACGATCATAGTAACTATAGCCTGTTCTCGCTCAAGTTAGCATATTTTAAAAACTTCTCCATAATCATTGTTGTTTATTCGTGGTAGTGTAAGCACTTCAGCTTCCGCTAATTTCAACTCTATTGACTTATTAACACGTGACCATTTGAAGCATTCCCAAATTCGCTATTATCTATACTGAGTGCGAACAAACTTACATTCCGGTTAATTTTCCATTAGAAACAATGTGACTTTTCACAAAAATTGTTTCATAGTGCTAAGTTTATAGTCAATAGCCCGATATCAGAATGTTTATTTATTGTACCAACTATACATACTGTGTTTGTTACCTTTGCTACTGTGTATAAGAATGAAATATTACCCGAAGCTTCAAAAAGTGTTCTATTTACTTAACCAATCGAAATCATGACAGCAGGTTTTACGATACATGCAGCAGGTTTTACGATACATGCAGCAGGTTTTACGATACATGCAGCAGGTTTTACGATACATGCTTTGTAATATGTTCTGCCACGCTAGTATATGGTTACGTGCATATTAAACATGCGAAGTAGTTAACCTCAAACTTCACAAACTTCTGAATCGACACATTTTACGACTAGAGTCGCAGCAGAAATATTCGCAAACTATAAGGAACTGGATCAGACTTTGAACAACGAAAGGTATAACCAAAACAAAAGCTCTGCAGTACATTGCGCCAAGTTAATGCACACTCGCAATGTCAAACACAAGAACTAACATAAAGTGTCTAGGCGTAAGTCACTAACTGGCGTGCAGTCTTATCTCCTAAAGTGCGACTCTATGAGATGTTGAGTGCCCACACCATCGTTTTATAACGCAATGTTAGATATAACGGTTTATTAATATGTTGCCAAATCACATGTAAAAATGTCGTATTAGTTGGTGTAAAGTCAGTACCCAAAACAACTCGCAAACCACTAATTTGATACACTTTAACTCGCAATAAAACACGAATTACAGATACACGTCGTGCGTGAAACAAGTATTTACTCGTGTAAAGTTCTTCTAATATTCCAAAGTCGACATCGCTGACGCATATTGCGTAGTTTTCAAATAAACTAGCGTGTGCCGTAGCTCTATGACACTGGCGGCCTCAGCAGGCAGTCACCTTAACACCCTGCTCAAATGTCCATGTTCAACTTAGTTGTGTTACGCTGCTTCTCGTTACTGCGAACACTAACGTGTGACTAACAAACACTTTGTGTACTTAAGAAACTTCCCTAAACTGTAATGAAAGTTGTTACCCCTGCCAACATATGATAGGACATATTTCACAGTACTTCAGCTTGTAAATGTAGCAAATGTTGAGCATTATTACTATTCAAGTACTGTATACCTTTAACTGTATCCTAAACTTGAACAGAAATATTATCAATTGTGTATGCAACACAATTGTATCTTTCTTACTTTCTTACAACTCCTGCCCTTAAGTCTACAAATAATTTTACAGCGTGTATTCCTATTTTATTCACAAATATCAACATCACATAAAACAATATATATATATATATATATATATAAGTTGTGACACGTCCATATGTTCGCCAGCACGATTTACTATATCATCAGTGTCAACCAACTAGCGTGAATCAATATGTAATAATAACTATGCCTTGCGACCATTCATTCTCCTCGTCATTTTATCAGGATCACATTGCAATAGTTCTCATTAAAGTATCATTTGTTCACCACGTTTCATACAGAAAATAAGAAATTGTGCACATTGTGTCTCTGTGAAGACGAGGGAGAGAGAAGCAGGTGCAGAGAGTGCGTAAGGCCTCACCCCACCCCCGCTCAAGCCACCTACCCTAGCTGCTGAACAGGAGGGGAGAGGTCCAGCCAATAGTTTTGTAAGTCCTCACTGTATTGTAGATATTTAGTCATTAAGAAATCTTACATGTTAACAAGTAAAGGAACCATTGTATGTAATTGAATGTAATTAGTAAAGAGAAATTGAGCATTATTTAATAAATATGGTTCTGGCCGAAATTGTTCTCCTCGAGAGGCGGAGCCATCGGTGGATAGCTGACTCCTGATTGGTCCAAAACGAACCGGAGCTTGCAAGACAAGTGACGGGGGTTTTGGCGCGAATCGAGAGAGAAGCGAGCCGCGGGAAAGGTTTAGGAGGGAGACGTCGACGAGCCGCGAAGGACGGCGCACGGGGGCGCAACCGACGGGCGTCGAAGTTAGACGTCGAGACGCTTCAGATGAAGGACTCCTCGGTGAGCCACGAAACACGCCGCTCCGGATGCTCTCGGTGGACGTCGAGTTGAGATTAAGATTTCTACGAGTCACGGAGTATGGTGGGCCGAGGTGCCATCATCATCTTTGTTTTTGGCGTCGGGACGCCACTAAGATTTCTCCAAAAGTCAGAAAGTACGTCGGTACGAGGCACCTTTGATTGGTAATTGTAGAGACATTGTAAGACGAGGCAGTTGATATTCTAAGTAGTTGTCGGGGTCTCCGTACACGCGACTGTTGTCATTAAGAGCCACACCGACAGTTATACGACAATATCGGTTCGCCCCGACACGACAGCAATGACGTGCTGCCCGGGAAAATGACTTGCAAACCTTTTCATTCCAGTACCATAGTATCCAGAACTTTAACCCATTAATCAATAGTCAATCGAGCATTCCACAGAAAGAAAATGAGTTAAAAGAAATAGAAACTAAACCAAAGTACGTCGTCAAGTTATATATATATATATATATATATATATATACACATATATATACATATATATATGTGTGTGTGTGTGTGTTTGTGTGTGTGTGCAGTGGGCGTGGACAATTAACCGTGTATGACATAACGAAGCTATAAACTAGTTGAGTACATCTACAGCTGACTCCAGGATGAAATGCGGTTACTGCGCCAACATAACTAGGAACTACATAAGTCTACAACACAGCGATGTGACGCAACAGTGACAGTTGGACTCGCATTCAGGAGGTCCCGGGTTCCATCCCCGACTCAGGACATCTTTATTTCTGTCTTACACAGTTTCCCGACATCGCTTCAGGTACACGCTGGGATGGTTACTTAACAAGGCCATGGCCGACTCGTCTCCCAGCTGCTGTCCTTTACCAAGTTGTATGTCGCCGGCTATAATGTCCTCACTGTCGACGATGTCCACTTACCTCAAGTCTAAACACTGCTAGTGTACAAACACCTGACACTTCTGCAATGTTTTCTCTTGTACGGCGATGCACGGATACAAACAACAGTTGCAATAAAATGTTAAGAAAAACAATTAGTGTCTGTAACATTACTTCCACAATATTTGAGTGGGTTTATAGCGTTGAACTTTGAGACTAGCGAGTGAATGAACATATATACAAGATGCAGAAGTTTTAACACAGCAAGCAAGAAGTTACACAATGGTGGTAAATGAACACAGTAATGTGGGCCTCTCTCTTGCAGCTAGTTACAGAAAGCAGAAAGACTACAGAAGAGAAACTTAACTCCCGCTATAGCAGCTGAGAATGTGAACTGGAAGTGGTTCTGTGAAGAGTGACAGAGACAGAGGAACGGTACAATCTACCGCGCGCAAATAAAACTAATGAATTGTCACAGACTACTGCAGTAGATAAGAGGGCGCATGCAAGAAGAATAATGACGTCACAAGTGTACTCTCGCAGCAGATGAACAGCTTAAAAGAACATTAACTGAGCGTAGTAGAGGGGGAGTTTAGTGAGAATATTTAAATTCAAAATGAATAATTTGGCTCTTAACACACATAAATTTTGCAAGTGTACGTGTTAGGTCACTGCAGAATATGATATTTGCCATTTTTATGGAGTAAAATAATTGCTAGTGTATAATAATGACAACGTTCTTAAAGAAAAGGGTGGAGCAAAAATTAAAATTATGTTAACCATAACAGTGTTAAAACTAATTATAATGTCAAACCTCGTAGTTGTAGGGTAAAAATTATATTGTCAATAGGATGTTGGTCAAAGACCTTCTGAATCTGTGCCTGAATATTCAACAATTTCGAAAAAATATGTTTAATAAATTAAATATTGTAACATTTTAATACAGGTGTTTTTTTAACAAACACAGTGGCAAAGAAACACATTAGGCCTATACAGTACACCATATATTTATTGTAGTATTTAGCCTATGCTTTGGAACAGAAAGCAAATTGAAGCACAAATGTAAATACGTGTCAAGCAATGTTACAAACATGTCTGAATGGTTTATTCAAATACAGGACCGCGACTGTGTAGTGGTCAAACCGCGTGCCTCCCAACATGGCGATCCGGGATCGATACTCGGCGGGGCGACCTCGCTTTTTCGTATTTGATAATCGTTGACCTGCGGGATTTCTCGGGGTTATCCTGTTTCCCCGCCCCGCAATCCATCGCCGCCCCTTTGGAAGTGGCGAAGTGCTCGAGTTTATTTTCTCGCAAGGAACCCACAAAAGTGGGAATATCATTTCTACAAGAAGCAAGGTGAGGCGAGTGGGTCTTCCGGTGTTGTAGCAACGAGGTCATAGGTGCTGATAAGGGCGAAGTGAGGCGACGTGAACAACAGAACACCCACGCCGAGCCGGGATTCTAACCCAGGACCACTTGCACCGTACACCGGCACTTAAACGACTACGTTGCCGAGGCGTACAAGATGTAATGTGGTTGAGAATATTTCTGGTAAACTAACCTGGGTACAGCTGCAGAGCTTTGTTAAAACGCAGACGATCTTTCACTACTACGTGTAGTTAGTTACATTTGACAATTGAAGCGAGGAGTTTTGAGTTATAATGTCGCTCAATTCAACAGCAGAAGTGAATTAGTTGAAAATTAGAATTTCCTACAAACCGAGGCAGATTATATCACGGTAGGTGAATAGTTTTCAAATACGTGTGTTAAAATTATAGAGTGAACTAGAAACATTTAAGCGACTGAGTAAACACGCAGTGCATGGGGAATATGCGTTTACGTGTTAACATACGTATATGTTTTTTTTTTTCGCTAGTAATGTCACATTTCTTCTAACAAACGTAAATAGCTTTACATTTTAAGTTAAACAATAGGGCGCCTTAGAAAAAGAAAGGACAATACACGATGCAACTTTGCTAAAGAAGTCATGTTAGAGAAATAAGTTTGATTCCATGTTCGTACCGAGGCAGGGTTGATTTTAAAAACTAAGTATGCTATTTTCGTAACAAAAATGCACTTTCACGCTCGTCAAATCATTTGGCAACTAACAAAATTGTTTTACTAGAAAATCGCCTTTTTTTTTTTAAGTTCTGTGGTCACTACTGCAAATTTGATGTGTTACTTTTTTTAATTCTAAACGTAGAGAACAACTTTGTTTTACTAAAAATAATTATAATGAATGAGAGATTTTGGTCATCACTTAACATCGAGGTCTTCAATGCTGGTAAGTGCTGACATGAGGTGAGTGTGGAGCAGAGCCGGAATGATAAGGGCGGAGGAAACGGGAGATCCCCGAGAAAACATGCCGACCAACGATATCGTCAGGCACGATTCCCACGTGCGGAATTTCGGAGACCGACCCCGCCGAGAATCGAGCATGGATCGCCTTGATGGGAGGCGAGTGGTCTAGCCACGCGTTGATAGAGGATGTGGTATGAATAGTAGTGTGCAAGCTAGCCTGCAAACAAGGCTGCGCGGGGAGGACCGATGTGGGCAGGATGGTAAGACGTATGTAGTTCAGGCTGGCACATAGACAGAGGGGTGTGTTGTCTAGCTAGGGAGGTAGGGTAGTGTGTAGATATACTTGTGTATGTTAGCAGCCAGAGAAGACGGCAGCATGTGTGCACACCCTTCCACTGCTCTCTTGTAAACACAGTCAGTATTATTGTGCCCCAGAGGTACGTCAGCTGCCGTGCATACACACAGTTATAACTTCCACTTACCACGCAACAACTGCGAGTATAACTGCTGTGCTAGTTTATCTGCTTTCTTTTAACACATTCCTTTCTACGTCATTATCACGAATTATTTATATCTAACTATTTATTTCTCTCTTGTTTATGCACACTTATGGCAAAGCGGGTTAGTTTTGTGTTGTTTTATTTTTAATTGGCCCGTAAAGTGTGAATAATGCTAACATTAAAATCGACTTTGAAATTAGATTACCTTAAATTAAATACATATATTTATATCAATGTTTACGAACTACTTGCAGTGTGATCAGTGGTACTTTATTTTATATTTAAATATGTGAAATGTATGTGCTTGTACATGCACGAGGGTTGATTAATAAGTCATAAGAGCATAGTTTCTATGTTCCTAAAATGACCCATCGCAGGAAATTACGTTTACTTCTTGACAGTGTACAACAAGTAATCTTACGTTACAATTATGATAGCACAGGAGGTATGTATGAAGGAATGTTTGACAAGAAACGCAGATCAGCACGGCTGTTACAAGTCAGCGTAGTTGTCTTATGTTCGTGTTCTCAGCACGTCATCACCAGACCGAGTGTTGTATGGTTACATGTTGTTCGCTCGCGTACAGCCAGGTAGTGAATACGCTGCTACGTGCCACAATCATAGGTTATATTAGTTCACTTCAACAAACTTTCTCTGTACAGTTACATCTTCACGAGAACCAAAAAGGGTACACGTTAGTTAGCGCAATGCTAAACTAAATATACAATCCCACAAGGAAATTAAGTCATTGCGAAAACATTCCAAAATGATAGGAGTGGCTTTCGTTCATTATTATTATTGCGAATTGTATTCAGATTGGTGGGGATGATTACGTCTTCAATGTAAAGTAATTCATAGTATAGCATATTCGTGTTGTTATCACCTGTATAGTGTAGTTGAGGGCATAATTGTGTGGTCGGAACAAGGAAAGATGTAATCGTGAACACTTTCGATCTGCTATGGTACAAATCATCTATCTTGCTTTGTTCAGTTTAATAGTGGCGCAGCATCTTGATTGAAGACATATCCCGTTTAATTCTAAATGGACAAAATATTAACACAAGTCATACATTTACCATTACAAGCTTTGCACGCTTCACACACATTGTTAAGGAACAATATCAAACATATTTTTCATAGATAAATGCATCAGCTCCAGGTTCGGAAATGTGACATGCTGGGTAACACATGGTCGAGAAGGGGGGGGGGAGATATCAGTTCCATTGAAACACTAGCAACAACTAAGCTGCTGTTTACTGGTAGCCAGAGAACTGACATTGCACGCAAACATCGCATTCTATTGGCTCGGTGTAGCATAAACACGTGTGTGAATCTGCTAATGAGTTTAGAGCAACAGTTCCAAAATACAGCACAAAACGCTTTATTTATTAGTCTAGAAGTAAGTAAGACTTTTGTATTTATTCATTAGAAATTAAATGTCAGTTTAGCTGGACTCCGAACACATGACTTCCAGGCTTTATCCACCTCAGCAGTATGGCAGAACTCGGGGAAATAAATTGAACGCATTTTTTAAGACTACCTTGCAACGAAAAATTCGTAATTTTATAATTGCGCTAAACACTATCCAACTCTTACATATTACAGTAATGGTGTTAAGTTTATTCAACTTGCTTTCTGTCTCAACCTGTATAAACGTGCACGGCAACTGGTAGTGTTCGAGATTAAAGCTACCTAGTATAATAGTGGGAGGTGAACTAACTATACCATCCCTTGCACTTAACAGATACTTGGTATCTCAGACCCGATGCGCCAGAGTGTAGGAGTCTCATATCATTACGAGACTACTCAGTTTCTCTTGCTGTGTATCCACGCGCATGTAAGGAGAATGGCATTGACGTTATCCCTGCTCGTTGTTTTTCACAATGCAATCTACAAAAGCGATTTCATATCGACTTGTTAGCCTCGTGTGCCCTCACCTCTACATTCAGTAAGAAATAATAAGAATGCCTGGCGAATGTCTTCCGTGTCCAGCACCGCGACAAGAGTGACACACCTTGCACAGCGACATATTTTCCTCTTCTCTTCCATGGAGACAACTACCAGCCAATCAGCGACCTCCTGGCACAATGCCTTGTCCTACCCTCAACCATACACAAACCATTTATTCTATCCGTTTGAAATTCCGTCCAGTTGACATTTATATTTATTACAATCACCGGTTAAAGTTTCATTAATATATTTTCCTTACTTAAATATGTTTAAATTGTTGTCACAACATGACGTCCATCTTAGCCTCGCCTACCAGAAACGCTAGTGGGCGCCTTCAAGGGGAGGGGGGTTGTTTGTCCCTCCTCTACGTCTCTGCCCTGTCCCCACCCCGCTGTGCTACATGTAGACATTACTGCGTGGAAACATAACTCTTTCATACAACCTTTCTTACGAAGTCTGATATTGGTAGGTCGGTAGTCATATATAATTAACGTTAATATCATTTGCTTAAGCTATTTCGGATATATAAAACAGTTTACTTTAAAATACTGAACAAAACAAACCTTGATTGAAGTTTCTAGGACAATTTGACTACTTAAATAATCATTACGTACATAGATTTATTTACATACTTCACAAATGAATGAAATTGCGCATGCCAGCAGTTATTTCCCACACACAAAATTTACTTCGGTTCGGCAGTATCCGTACAAACGAATATCAAATTAGCGATTTGACAATTTTCGTTACTCATCCGAAAGTAAAACTTTTCAAACTTTTTTACTTTCGGCAAATAGCGAAAGTAGTCAAAACGCTACTTTCACATGTGCTTGTACAGAAACTATGAAAGCAAAATATTTAATTTGTGGGAAATTGCAATGAGTGTAATATGCAACAACTGGAAAGTCTTTGGTACAGATTTACAATTGCGAATATTTCGGAGCAGAGATCCTTTAAGCGCAACGCATTGTGGAGTAAGTGTAAGTTATTTTATAAACGAAGACATAAGAGCAGAGAGCGGCACATACCTGTGCATATAACATTTAAGAACAGAATTGTTGTAAGGCAGTCACTGTTACATGATTAGTCTGTTACCGCAGCTAATAACTATGAGGAAAGTATTCTAACTTACATCTACTGACTATTTAATTCTATATTCCGTGCCCCATTAAATGTGTGTTGACGAGTAGTTGGTAAAACTGTGTGTTTATGGCGCAAAAAAATAAAACAATAACTTCATTATTCCAGAAATAATTAGTCCTCCAGCTATGAATATTGATAATTGGCTGTGCGACTGGAAAGCTATAAATTATTTTATGAATTCGGCGACCTCTTTTATATTCGCGTGTTCACCCATACTGCCAGAGAGAGGGAGAGAGAGAGAGGTGGGAGGGGGAAGAAAATAGAGGGATGGTTTAATTTTTAATGTTTCGGCGCCCCGATATTATCGCTTCACAACACGTTTATTACGTGCAAAATAAACCATTAGTAGCTCGTATGGTGTGAGTTTGTTCGTCCGAGCATCATGTAGAGTTCTTATTACGTGAGGCTATCTTCTAAACGGCAGTTCAAAATAAACTCTCACATAAATAATTTCCATTACTTAACTTAAATAACACGCCAATCATATCTGAATGCAGCAGGGAACAATAAGCGAACCACAAGTGTTCAAAATAATAGTAACAATATTTTGTTAGGCATGTGGCAAGCGTGTATTCATTTTATAGACATATCTGTACCTCATTGCAAGAAAATATTTCTGAAACCCTACGAGATTATGCGGTTTATATTAACTCCACGGGAGAAGTATCGTATAATTTATACTGGCTGTAATTACAGTTATAACTTGCTCGGTCAGTTCTTTCCTCCTTTTTTAATTATCATGACATGAGAAAGAGCTTTACAACAAAATGAAACAGACAATAAATGTAATGCATATAGAAGTGTGTCCTGTATCGAATATAATGTGAGGTGCAATTAATTTGCTGCTGTCTCACTTTTATTTAGGTCGCGTTTATTTTGGTTATTTTTAATATTAGTATTGTTTCAAGTTGCCGACTTGGTACATTTGGGGATGGAGGTCTTTGATAAAATAAAGAAAATAAAGCTTACCTAGTTTATTTACAACTGTATATACAAAATATAACCTATGTCTATAAAGATTTACCACAATAAATGTCAAACAAAACAAGTAACTACTATTTACATAAAGGGGAAAAAACGTCTGCATAAGTTCTCTGTATATGGAAAGGTTACTAGTCACTCACAATGGTGGACCCAAAGAAATAATACCGCAGAATCTTTCTGGCCTAGAATCACCTTCTTCCTACTACTTGCTGCGGTCCCACTCGCTGGACGCCCTTGAACAGTCGTCGCAATCCAATATTTGTCACTATCACTTGAGATCACACCAGGCACATGCCAGCAAAAACTCTCTCGCTCCTGCTGCAGCTCCCCCTTATATACCCTACCCTCCTTCTTCTCGAATTATCTCGGCGGGTCTCTGTTCTCCAACCTCCTGGAAAGATGTCGCTTCAAAGTCACGTACCACCGGGAGAGATAAAGAGGGAACAGGATCATTCCAGATCACGATATTTTCTCTCGGTTACCCGATACTGGGCGCAGGTGGTTATCATGGAGTAATACAATCCATGCGGCACCCGAGGAGGCCTTTTAGCGCTGCCGCCACTGTATTGTATTTCGCCGCCCTGCCCGACAGCCACGGCGCCGAGGAGTGAG
>PNEQ01108991.1:0-2500 GCA_003012365.1 Medauroidea extradentata
TGTGTTTTGATTGGATTAGGTTAGGTTGGGTTAGGTTAGGTTGGATTAGGTTGTGTTAGATTAGCTTGGGTAGGGTTAGGGTGGGTCTGGGTTTGGTTAGGTTAGA
The DNA here is from genome assembly GCA_003012365.1 of Medauroidea extradentata. Lineage (NCBI taxonomy): Eukaryota > Metazoa > Arthropoda > Insecta > Phasmatodea > Phasmatidae > Medauroidea > Medauroidea extradentata. Next base: position 107 of record PNEQ01108991.1, read on the forward strand.
TTTAGGTTAAGGGTTAGGTTATGTTAGGTTGGGTTAGGTTAGCTTGGGTTAGGTTAGGTTTGGTTAGGTTAGGTTGGGCTAGGTTAGGTTAGGTTTTTTTAGGTTAGGTTGTGTTAGGTTAGGTTGTGTTAGGTTAAATTGGGTTAGGTTAGGTTGGCTTTGATACGGTTGGGTTAGGTTGGATAATATTAGGTTTTGTTAGGTTATGTTAGGTTGGGTGCAAACTAGTAAATCTTAGTAAAAGTGCAACTTATTGCAAGGAAATGCAACTTAGTGCAAGAAAGTGCAATGTAGCACAAGAAAGTTCAACTGAGTGCAAGGAAGTGCAACTTAGTGTACGAAAGTGTAACTTAGTTCTAGAAAGTGTAGCTTACTGCACAATGTGACCCTTTGTACACTATGTGCAACTTAGTGCATCAAGGGTAGGTGAAGTTGATATGTGTTTAGTTTGGGTTAGGTTAGATTGAGTTAGGTTAGATTGAGTTAGGTTAGGTTGGGTAAGGTTGGGTTAGGTTAGCTTGGGTTAGGTTAGGTTGGGTTAGGCTGGGTTGGGTTTGGTAAGGTTAGGTTAGCTTTAGGTTTAGCTTAAGGGTTGGGTTAGGTTAGCTTGGGTTACGTTAACTTGGGTTAGGTTAGCTAGGATTATGTTTGGTTAGGTTGGGTTAGGTTAACTTAGGTTAGGTTCGTTTAAGTTAGGTTGGGTTAGGTTAGCTTGGTTTAGGTTTGGTTAATTAACTAGGTTAGGTTGGGTTAGTTTAGAATGGGTTAGGTTAGTATAGGTTTGGTTGGGTTATGTTATTTTTTGTTAGGTTGGTTTTGGTTGGATTTGTTTAGGTTGTTATGTAAGGTTAGGTTGGGGGAAGTTGTGAGGTTAGGTTATGTTGGGAAAAAGCCCCGATTCACAATGCGCAGTCGGCAGTCAACAGTCGGCAGTCCGCTGTCGGCTGTCAGAGATTAAAATGTACTTATGTGTGTAATCACAATGTGCAGTCCGCAGTCCGCAGTTCAGCAGTCGGAGATGGCGAACTTTAGGCCGTGTCTCAATTCAAAGAGTACTCTGTTGAGAGAGTGCTCTTTCGCGCAACAACAAGAGAGAGCTCTCGTTTGCTCTCTGGTGTTCTCGCTCTCTACGATTGGGACGACGCTCTCTCGTATTTGTAAACAAACGAAGCAAAGGTTACAAGTGCGTAAATTATATTAATACAAGTTATAGACATATTAAATACACTTGTAAACTATTCAAATAATAATTTTTTAACTTACCGGCGCTGTATTTCAAGCGGGAATAGCTGTTAATAGGCGATGCCAAAAAAGTTTATTTTGTCTATTTAAAGGCATATTACGTCCGAAAATGTTTACCGAATTACTCGCGATAGGTAGAGCCACGATTTTATGGCGAAAAGATTTTTGCAACATTTGGTTTCGATGCGTCATGTGCACACCTGCAGCTCTGCTATATCGTTGTGGTTGGATGATTTTACTCTCACTGGCCTTGACAAATTATAGACGTACAAACTCTCAATAATCTTATTCTGATTGGTGCAGTCAAATGAGACACGTATCTGAACAGAGACACGCTGCCAATAACCTTGGAACAGAACTGCCGATGTGCACGTGAGTCACTGAAACAAAGTGGGGCAAAAACCTTTTCGCGACAAAATCGTGGCTCTAGCGATAGGTAACTGTTCGTTGGAAATAATTATTTATGTATAAATAATGACATATGTGCAATATATGTCGCACGTTTCTTCAGTAACCTCAAACCATAGTTGAAATCAAGATGGCGTACGCCAGAGATCACGAGAGAGCGAGAGCGAGTATACAACTTCGTGCTCTCGCTCTTTCGTACTCTCGGCGACCAAATTGAGACAGGCAGAGAGTGCTCTCTCTGACGTAGTTGTGACGTATTTGCGGGAGCGAGAGGACGAAAGAGCACTCTTTGTGATAATTGAGACACGGCCTTATCTCTGACTACTGTACTGCGGACTGCCGAAAAATTCCAACCAATCAGGCGTTACTCTCATATAATCACGTGATGTAAACAAATATTGTTTTAAGACGTTTTATATGGTTCTGAAAGCAAATTAAGCAATTTTACAAATTTAAAAACAATATGTTTAAAACATTGCCGATTATTAAATAGCAGTTTTTAAAAATAATGCAAAAAACATAATGACTGCTGGACTGCACATTTTGAATTGTATTCGACTGCCGACTGCCAACTGCCAGCAGTCGGCTGTCGGCTGTCGACTGCTGACTGCGAATTGTGAATCAGGCCAAAACTAGAGATACTTCATGCAAACTAAAAGACAAAATGGACAGCAGTTAATGAAAGTGCAAGACCTGCTACTGCAATAAGTGCTTTGTGTGAGTCACATCCAGAGGTTTATCCAA
>PNEQ01108991.1:5000-11941 GCA_003012365.1 Medauroidea extradentata
CTGAGGTAGGCCACGACATTGCCGGCCAATGAGACATCGGAAAAACTTGTAACAGCTTGCAATCTAGTTTGTTCTTAGAAAGAAACGCGAATTTTGTACGTTCCTAGTGAGTTTTTACCGTGAGCTACCAATAAAATTCGCCAATATTTTTAGTGTAAGAAAAAATTTGGAATGGCCACAGGTTTCACAGAAGTTGACGAACTAAGAGTTCTAGACATACTGAAAAGGCAGTAGTTGAATTGTTGAGGTTTTTGTAGTTTTACTAATAATGTTGAACGTCTGAAACGTTATCAACTGCATGGAGCGCAAAGGAAACGTCTATTATTTCAATTTAAACTACGACACAGGTAGCGTTAGAAATCATTACCTCAAGTTGTTGCTAGTGACGTGTTGAAATATGAAGTCCCTACAATCAGTTTCCAAATGGAAACAAGCTAATACTAGCACACAAAATGCTTACTTTGCTTTGTTCACAATTATGTTAAACAAATACGGTCGGTGGCGTCCCTTTCGGCGGTTTTCCAAACTAACTTGCAGGCACCTCGTTAATAAAAAAACTTTTGAGAGTTGTCTTTCACGTGCTGAATTATTTGTTATGTTGAGCCATTTACCTATACCGATTTTTAAAAATGTTTAGTGGAATTTATAATTATTCTGTATAAGAGTGCTCAACGGTTAGCGCACTGTATACGAACCAGACCACCGCAACTCCTGTAGGTTTTAAGGCAAGGTAATTGGTCATTTACGTCTCGTCGACAGCGAGGTCATTAGAACCGGTGATGCACAACATGCCACAATGACAGGAACTGGGAGAAGAATCGGCAATGGCCTTTGTTAAGGAACTATCCCAGCATTCGCCTGAAGAAATTTCGAGAAACAATGGAAAACCGAGATCAGGATGGCCGGAGCCGGGGATCGAACCCGGGTCCTCCCGAATGCGAGTCCAGTGCGTTACCGCTGTGCCACCTCGCGAGGTACTCGAATAGGTGGATTTACAAGGATCCGTTGCATCTGTCCGTCCGTCGAAAGTTTGCCAAGCTTTAACTTTTTACATACAGGTGAAATTATAGCCTTCTAAATTATCCTCGTTGAATAGATGGCTGTGGAATTCATATTCATTTGTCTGTGCCATTTAGTTTATGTGTAGAAAATATTTAGAAAAAGATTTTCCCGCTGACATTCCGAAATTACACCCGACTGTCATCTTCCTTTACAGAAGAATTTTGCTCGAGACATACACATTGTCAAATGTGAGTTGGAGAGTTGGAGACGCTGTTTCGAACGTGCATGTCTGCTGTGTTATTGTAAATCGTTTGGCTAGAAAACTGACGGACGGATTGCGGACTAACGGACAGATAAAACGGATAATTGAATATCCACCTTCACCGACTGCGACCGAAGTCTGGGTTCTACGGTCTTACGCATAATACCTACAATTAAAAAAAGTTAAATACCCCACTAAAATACTTTATATCACGTAACTTAAATAAATCTACATACCTAATACTGTGAAGATATTCTTTTTGAAAATAATGGCAACTAATTTTGTTTTTTATTTATATGCTTGAATTTTAACGGTGGCAATTCAACAGTACTTATGTCGTTTCATTTCCTAGATTTGTCTCTTATATGTTCGTTTCGTAATATCAGTAACGTCTGTTTGAATTTGCTTGGATTGTATCGATAGATATTTGCTGGAGACTTTCAAACCAGCAATTAACAAGATATGATTTTGATTCATATTGAATAAAATCAATTTTTACATAACTTTAATGTCCATCCCTGAATATAAAAGAAGTAGCGACGTTTAAGCATCCCTACCAACAAGAGAAAATGAAAAGTTGTTCCCTAACGGTTGGCAGTTATGTAGAACCCACTTAGGGCTTTTACTGAAATAATGTTCACAATATATTTTTTTAGCAACTACCGTATGTTATTGTGTGTTCGAATAGTTACAGATGGCGAATAAACACGAGAGACACGTTCTGGAAGCTGTGGCGCACCTGGGTCAAGGACGAGGATGCACACTGGCTGAGATAGTGCGCTATATACGCCAGCAAGGTCAGGGGAACACGGCAGGCCTCAAGCCGGCCCTGATGCGATACCTGCGAGGCATGTCGGAACAGTCCTGCGGCCATGTTTGCAGATTCCGCAAGGACAAGAGCCGAAGAAGACGTCATCACGAATCCAGTAGGAGAAGGCACTGTACGAGGAGATCCAGTGGGAGGAGGTCCAGTAGGAGGAGGTCCAGTAGGAGGAGGCACTGTAAGAGGAGAGCCAGTGGGAGGAGAGCCAGTGGGAGGAGATCCAGTAGAAGGAGACTCTGTAGGAGGTCAAGTAGGAGGAGGCCCAGTAGGAGGAGGTCCAGTAGGAGGAGGTCCAGTAAGAGGAGGTCCAGTAGGAGGAGGTCCAGTAGGAGGAGGTCCAGTAGAAGGAGGTCCAGTAGTAGAAGATCCGGTGGGAGGAGGTCCAGTAGGAGAAGGTCCAGTAGGAGAAGGTCCAGTAGGAGAAGGTCCAGTGGGAGTAGATCCAGTAGGAGGTCCAGTAGGAGAAGACCCAGTAGGAGGTCCAAAAGGAGGAGGTCCAGTGCGAAGAGATCCAGTAGAATGTGGCCCAATAGGAGAAGGCCCAGTGGGAGGAGGTCTTGCAGGAGGAGGTCCAGTAGGAGGAGGCCCAGTACGAGATCCAGTAGGAGGGCCAGTAAGAAGACCAGCAGGAGGGTCAGTAGGAAGTCCAGCAGGCGGGAGTCCGCCAGGCGCGCCGCCAGGTGCGTACTGTTGGTTGAACAGCTCTGCGCTCTTATCTGTCCCTTCCAGGTTGTAGTTTATTTTTAGTTTTATTAGTTTTTACATCTCGTCGACAGCGAAATTATGAGACAAGCTGGTATACACACTTATGGACAAAAGCCAAGAGTCAGCATGGCCTAAGTTAAGGAACCATTCCAGCATTTGCCTGGAGCTTTTTCGGGAAGCCACGAAAAACAGAAATTAGGAAGGCCGGAGTCGAGGACCATATCCAAGTCCATCCAAACATGCGTCAACAGTTGCGTCACCTCACTCGGTTTGCACGTTATAAAGTAACCACAGACTAAAGAGAGCACAACATTCCAAATGCATATCCTATGTGGTCTCGAGCATAGCCTTAGAAGTACAGATCTAGACACTAGCACATTATTGACCTGTATTGAGTGACAGCGACCCTAAAAGTTGCTATAGTGGGAAGTACTGCAATGCCACTAAGCTGATAGGACACCAATTTGTCACTCAATGTCTCATATACCGCAATGTTTATACAGCACCATTACTTGTCACTCAATGTCCCGTTTCAAATAACACTATATGAAACTAACTGTACCAGTAGCGAAGCGTGGATGTGTTCCATGGCAAGCAGTATGAGATCCGACTATACTCTCTGAGCAGGCTACAGTTGTGTTGCTGCGACCTGGGCGTATTACTGACAACTAGTTCCTCGTCTCTTACATGCTACTGGCTGAGGACTGTACCTGTCTCTACCAGTCAAATTGTTCCACAGCCAACTGTGGGTTCTGTACAGTCACTGCTAATCACCGCTTGCCCTAGAACACTTCACGCTTCGCCACTGAACTGTACCATTTACCGCAATGTTTATACAGCACCACTATTTGTCACTCATTGTCCCATTTACTTACTGCAAGATTTAAATAGAACCACTGTAACTTTGGTGGTAATTGTAACATATTGTGATCCTGTAGTTAACTGTATGTTCCAAACACGATGGAGAACAATAATACAGCAAGGGCACTCACTGCTAGTGACGACAAACAGCTGCGACATAGCATTCTGGCGGGAGTGTTCACATTGTACGTACGTTCGCTATTGGAAGCAGTTTTCAATCTCGCCTGTCTAGGTAACATCATTGTGTGGGGCGCTATAGTTGTTAGTGCTTAAGAGTTAGTGGACCTGACACGAGCCGTGCTGTAGCATGGTACGGAAGTATATTTTCTTGTATAACTATCAAAATCATTCCAATGCATTTATCTACGAAAAGAAGACACACTCAAAACTGTGTCCCTACGAGTTAAAAAAAATGCAATCGGGTAATTCTCTGATAACAGGACATACTCAAAAAATAGGCGTATTTTAGCGGTTGAATTGGTAGTGGTACCTGTGAACAGAGCATTTTAGCGCTCCTGTTTGCAAGGGTGTTTGCAAACATGCTGCAACCAGGCTGAGGGTGTTTGCATGTTTCTGGCAACCGAGGCAGGAGGGCGGTTACAAGGTTTGTTCACAGAATGTTTACCTTTACTTTTATTTTCTGTTTTGTTTGGAGCAAATCTGAAACCAAAACAAACTGTATTTATGTGAAATATGGACGAAACTTAAGTTATTTTAAAATAAAATTATGCAATATTAATTTTTTATCATATACTGGTGCACAATTAAATTTATTTCTACAATTTATTATGTTCTACATATAAAAAAAATAGTGAAAGTAGTCTATTTTCCAATAAACGTATTCCTGAAGAAGTATTTTCCTTTATACAGTCCAATTCTATTCCTGATAAGACAATAACAAGTACACAATTTCGTAACTCCATGGTGGTAGCCATTTATGTTTACTGGATATTGCATTTTAGCGATTTCTTGTAAATGCAAACAGATTCGGCAAACGCTTGCTAACAGCTTGTGACCAATTCAACCGCTAAAATACGCCTAATGAAAATTGTTTCACAAAGTTTACATATTTGGGCTTGATTTTTTTTATACAGCTAATTCTATAATGCATAAATAATTATAAATTATTGGTAGAGATAAATCACTTGAAAATAAAAAAACCGTGATGATTTTTGTTAAAAATAATTTGAGGGAATGATACAAAAATGAGGAAATGATGGAAAGTCTTTATATGCGAGAGTAACAATTTTATTTTACGAAAAGATGCAAATCATAGTTTCTCTTATCTAAGTGATTAACATAAAGTGGTTTTCACAATAGAGCGACGTGACGCTTCTAGCGTCTAGCGTCAGCCAATCAGAGCCTTGACGCTAGTGTCGGGAACATTGCACTAGCAGCTGACATTGGATATGACACTCATCGCTGGCGACCGATACAAATAAAAGTTGTTTAAAATTTAAATTAATAACATTCTGTTAAACATTCCTGTTTTGGTGCAAATTAGGCGTAAGTTCGCTGAAAAGAAATTAATATACTTTTCTTGCTATATTTTTCAGTAGGAAATTTAACTTTTGCTTTCTGTTCGATATTTATTTATTTAAATCGATACGAGCATATACAGATCATCATTTCTTTTATTTTCTGTCCATGTTTCTTCAATAACAGTTTACAGTTAAATATACCAAGTTATTTGTCTTGGTAAAAGATGGCAGCACGAGTTCGCGTCGCTTGCTACCGGCGATATTTCGTCGCTCTATTATGAAGACATGGCAGGAACTTGTCGCTGGCGGCCAGAGTCGGGCGTATCACGTCACTGTATTGTGAAAACCTAACAGATCAGCCCGGGACACCATTACCACGGCCGTACACTCGCCTGGAAACGACTCCCTTGTTGTTTGGCTGTAGTTCACCAAGTTACCGATAATATTGTGTTTTATTGGCGCCGCTGTTAGGGCGGTCGGCCTCAAACTCCGCCCACTTCCTTCCCTCTAAGGTAACTATTTATCAAAACGAATTTTTTTTTATCAATTTATGAAATACTTCCTTTGCTCAGTCAAACAAGGGGGTCAAGCAAAATACATTGGTAAATAGGCAAGTGTCCAGACCTTTTCTTCTACGACCGTGACCATTACATATAATTAAAAATAACACATTGATTAAACTATTAAAAACCCTGATCTAATATTACACATCATACAATTGAATTTAAAACATTTCCAATACTCTTGGCACTGTCAAATTTTAACTGTTTCATTCTGCAGCATTCGGCTTTGCTTGTTTTCAACAATATAGGCTAAAGGTTAAAATTTAAGTCTGGCTTATAAACAACGGTGTTGTTAGACCTACTGCATTTTCCATTCTGAATTCTCGCAGCAATTCCTTAATGTAAATATGTTGGTCTATTTCTAGCGTCACATTACTAGGCCTGTTAATTCTCATGGAGAGGAGATGGGATACTTGACCTAGTGACCTTGTTTCAATTACATCTTCTAGATACTTTTGCGTTTTGCACCTTGTTTATTTTACTCTTCTCACTCCAAACTGATAGGTCATCCACATACACACCAATGACAAGACCTCCACTCTTATCGAAGTAGAGCATGGGTCATTTTCAGATTGGTCAAGGCCATAATTTTTCAAATGCATGTTTAGGAACCTGTACCAGTCACGTCCAGCTTGGTGCAGGCCATAAATGCTTTTCTGTAGCTTCCAAACATATTCTTCTCTTGACCCCTCTTCAAATGCTTCTGGTTGCTCCATAAAGATTTCTTCCTTTATAGGACTATGTAGATATGCAGATGTTACATCCCAATGCTCTTGGTTCCAACCCTTCTCGACAGATACAGCCATCAACAACCGAACAGTTTCCTTCCTGACCACAGGGCTATATGTTTCTTCATAGTCGAGACCAGGAATCTGATGGTACCCTTGAGCAACAAGTCTTGCCTTGTACCTCTCTACTTCTCCATTCTCGTTCTTCTTAATTTTGAAGATCCACTTTGAGCCAATGACATTTTTGTCATGTGGTCTCTTGACTAGTTTTCAGCTATCAGTTTGGCTCAGTTTTTCCATCTCAGTCTTCATGGCTGCCTCCCATTTGTCTGAATCAAGTCTTGAAAGTGCTTCTTCCACAGTTTTGGGATCATGCAGCATGAAACAGGAAACAGCATTGCAACAGCCACAGTTTTTAGGTTTCTTACCACGTTCAGATTTCCTTATTGACACAGCTTCTTTTTGTCCCGTCTCAATTTCTGAAAACCCTTTAAATCCTTCATCCTCATCTTCAGT
>PNEQ01108992.1:0-11941 GCA_003012365.1 Medauroidea extradentata
ATTGTGACTTACCAAGTAATAACTGCAACTCTACAATTCATATTTTAATGCCGTGAATTAGATACAGTATTTTTTATTCATTGTCAACGTTATTCCTTACAATTTTTTTTTGTCATATAATTTTGTTATTTTTTGAGGGTTCCTGAGATTGTATTCGTAGAATCGCTACCTTCGTTAAATCCAGGGTTCGTAAAATCGGAGGTTTAGTGTAAGTTTGGTAAAATAACAAGTTAACTTCCTGTGTGTTTCACATTTGGAAACATTCGTAGACTAGCTGCACAGAAATTCTGAACATGTTAAACCGGCTAATTATATAACCAAATAAAAGTATCAGTGTTAAAAAAAAGTTTAACCATAGTACACTCACATTAACTACTTCATTCATGGTCTTACTTACTTACAAAAATGTATACAAGGTCACAGCATTAGCGATGCCAGACCGGTTCATATTATTTTACGAAATAGTTCAAAGTTCACAATTCGAAATTGCTTGAATACTTAAAAATTTGGGAATCTGGTATTCATTTTTCGAATACGAATAGTACAGTATTACTATTCGAAAATATCCTAAATTTCGAATATTCGCACACCCCTAGCAACTAGAGAGATACATGCAGCAGAACCTCAATTTTACAAGGACTTGCGGTGCCCGATTATGACCATATAAAATCACTGTCTCTTATAATTGGGGTTCTATTGTACTTTCTTAGCAAAACTAACTTCTGTAAGCATTGTTTTCTACTAACTGTAGCATATTTTATATTTTTCAGGCAGGTCTTATGGATATGAAAGATTTAAATACCTTAATGCATTTCTGCTTAGACAAAATTTATTATTTCTAAGTGTTTTGGTCAACCTAATGAAGACAAAGATTTGTACGAAACAGCTTGAACGTTTACCTTCAGGAATGTTTATGGTTAATAACCGACTGCAAGAAACTATAAAGTTACCAGCAAAGTCTTCTTGCGAGCGAATAGCCATGCTTCCCTAGCGTTAAACGGAAAAATAAGGCGAGTGACAGTTGAAATATAAATTTATATCAATACACAGACGTCTTCTGATTAAAAGTATTTTTCTGAACGGCAGATATGATAGACCATTCCAACCCCCCCCCCCCGCCACCGCAAAGAAAAAGCTAGAGAAAACCGAGCTCCCTAGTGCCTTCTCATGAATGCAAAGTGCATTTTTAATTTTTTATGCAGAAACCAGAAACTATATTACTAAAATAATCATTTAATTTACATAGGTAGACACAGGGTTTAAAAATAAAAATATTTGTGAATTGGTAGCTACAATCTCCCGTTGTCACAAAACAAATTTTAACGCTGAGCCACGTGGGAGACCCTTTTACATCTTTTAGTTAAAGTATTTGAGTTTATTTAGATTTTTGTGTTTCATAGTTTTATTTTTTTATTTATTTTTTTGGGTGGTTTTTCCTTCTGGTGGTTTCCTTGTCCCCTTAAGCAGTGCGGGATTTGAATGCACCTCCCTCCTGTCCTACCCCACCCACCCTTTCCTCCGCCGGCATATTGCGCATGCGTCAGGCGGAGGGTAGGGAGGGTGAATGAAGGGGAAGGGGAAGCTGTGGCTAGCTGGGTGGTGCAAACGGCAGCCATGGCAGCTAGCGTGGCTCGGCAAGACGTGACTGAGAGTCGGGAGAGATAAGCTGAAGGGCGGCCTTGTGAGCAGTAACGACGTGATACGGACTCGTGGCTGTAATGTGTGATTGTCCAGCTGAGAGGCCCGACGTATTCAATACCGCTTAAATAACTGCCGTGGGAGATGGTGAGTAAACAAAGGTGCGCGCTTTTGGTGATTAGACTGGCCTAACGATGAGTGTTAAACAGGTCTGAGGGCGGCCTCGTAAGCAGCAACGTCGTAACACGGACTCGTGGTTGTAAAGTGTAATTGTCCTTTTGAGACATATGAAGCATTTTCGTGCTGCTAAAATAATTGCAGTGGGAGACAAGTAAACAAAGGATCGCACGCTTTTGGCGGTTAGACTGGTCTAGCAAAAGAGGAAAGTGTTACACGGGCCTGATCGCTGTGCGTCGAGTGGTTCGCGGCAAGGTGTGGTGAAGAGTTTGGAACTCTTGGAAGTGGTGATAGAGGTTGCAGCGGCCCGTCGGAACTGCATCTGTGGTGTCATTATGGTTGGTTCTGGATGATTAAGGTAGGACTATTCCTTTACTTGGTAACTCTCGGTGAAGTTGGAACCGTTTCTCAATAACTTGAGATTGTGAAATGATGGTCGGCGAATTGTCATGGCTGTAGAATGTTGCGCTAAAGGATGGAGTCTGGCACTGCATAATGTCTTAACTGAATAATATGTGAAATATTTGTAGCACCCATATAGTTTGTACTTGGTTGTATTGGGAGTTTAAGAAGATTTTACAAGCTTACTTGGAGAAAGGACTCAATCATTATTGTTATGTTTACTAATTACCTCCTAAGGATTTTTGTAAATTATTGTCAGAAAGATTTGGATAAACTGACAGTAAAAGTGAATGGACAAGATGACAAGGTTAGGGGTGTACCTAAGTTACAAGCTTATTAATGGTTATAAGAATGCGCTTGGAGAAAGTATTTGATTATTATTATGTTTAATGATTTGCCCTTCAGGATTTTTGTAAACTAATGTCAGAAATATATTTGGATTAACTGGCAGTGAAAGTGAATGAACAAAATAAGGATGATGTTAGGAGTGTAACTTAAGAGTTTATGTAAAAGTTTATTTTATCTGTTATTTGTGATGGTAATGTGTAATGGTATTAATGTGTTAAGAAACCAGTAGAGTGGGGCGGCGTGCACACGGTTTTAAGCCCTTGGTTAGGGATTCTAATGAGTCTGTGAATTATCTTTTTAATAGTTTTAGGGGTATGATCCCCTTAAGATTCTAATGGAATTTGCTCATGTGAACATAGGAATAAATGTTGAGTTATAAAAGGGTATTGCAGATAGGAGTTGTGAGCAGTGAGCTTAAACCCTATCCTTCTGATTTGCAAGTGAGAAGTCTGAGAGTATGTTCTGCCTAGTGTTTGAGATATTTTACAAGATACACGCCGGGCCTTCTGGCAGGCGAAGTCCCATAAGGCAGAAGGGGATCCAGTAGGGTGGAGGGGTGCAACGCACTGGTGCACATATACTAGGCATGCATTACTAGCAAGCACAATCCCTATTTAAGTTATTCACCAAAGTAAGAATGAAAAAGTGGATGTATTTAATAATTGTACTGTTTTTATATAACTTAAATATTAATTAAAAGTAACATAACAACAAACTTCGATGTTTGATACAAAGTAAATTATTTAAAAATTTACTAAGTATTGTAAGTGAACATAGATAGAAGTAGCGTACAGTACAGACAGATAGCAGCACCTTTGCATGTACTGATGTTCAACCAAAAAATGCCACTTTGTGATGTTCTTACCTACCACCATTTTCATTTTGTTTTCAATATTGTGACTTTCCACATTATAACAGTAACTCTACAACCCATATTTTAGTGTTAAGAATTACATAATACATTTTAAAATCATTGTCAATGTAATTGCTTACAATTTTTTTCCACACAATTTTGTTACATTTTTAAGGGTTCCTAGGAGTGTATTTGTAAAATCGCTATGTTTGTTAAATCAGGTGTCTAGTGTAAAGACTAAATACATTACACAAGAGTACAGTATTTTCGAAAGTAGCATGAGAAACTGCCACAATGCACACTGCCAATAAAAAATTACTTGCGTTTAGTCACAAACTGATAGTATACACATACCTAAATTTCAACTTCCACAACATTGGATTTTGTCACATTTTTAAAATATACTTATTTAATGTAATACTGTATTTTGAACCAAAACTGACTCAGCATACAGCAATGTCTACAAGCAACTAACCAACAAGCTCCAGGTCATCTTCTACATTGCCCACATCATCTGCATTCTGAGCGGTGGAGGAGGTGTAACTCATCTGGGTGTAGTCCTGAAAACTCTGCATCATATGTGCAGTGGCATCATTCACACTAGTAGCATCGTAATAGCCCTGCCACGCAGAGTAGTTCTGCCAGTACGACACATCGTAGTACTGGCTGTAGTCCTGACTTGAACTGTATCCCCCTGTCGTAGTAGCCGCAGTTGAGCTGGACAACAAACTCGCCTTAACATTACACTACACTAAAAACATACCTAGTATTCTCAGACATGCACAGTCTGCTTCAGCATTTTACTTGTAGTACTTTCCCCAAGCAGTGTTACCAGATGCTTTTAATGAAAAGTAGGACACACATGGTTCAAAATGTACGACATTGCATGATAAAATAAGACATGTTGGGAGGTGCTGAGCAATAAACAATCACATATATTGTGTCACTTAACAATACAAATAATGTTAATTTTATCAGAAATATTCAAGAAATAAATACAGATACAATGTGTCAGCAAGCATTAGATCATAATACCACACAAAAAATTTGCATCTTCCCTTCACATTATTTTTAACAGTTTTGCGAAAACAGTTGTAAAAACCATAGATCACTGCCACAGAATTTCCAACATATGTAAATAACAAATCAAATACTTAGATAGGCCTACACAAATATCACTGGTCTAACAGAGCTATAGTAATGACTTGGATGAGTCAAACACTAAACAGTATTTTAGTGCAGAGTGGCTGTCAGAAACTAACATAGTGTTCCGTGCTGTAATAAAGGCATTTATTATTACTGAATATTGCTCACGGACAAAGGGTTGAAATATAATCTAGGTCATGTATATAATTTTATAAATGTATGGTAAACCTATCTACAAGTTAAATAAAAATTAAGACAGCTGATATAATTTACTAATGCCATCAGAAACTTAAAACACTCAACTTAGCAATGCCGTACATTTATTATCTATTTTATAATTGCAGAGGAAAAAGCTGTGTTTATAAAATTTATTTTGAGACACTTAAAATATTACATTAAAATTACGTAACCCTATACTGAATTGGATTAGAAAATTTACATAATCATTATGCAAGTGCAGTATATGTGTAGTTGGCACTTGAAAAAGGTCTTGAATTAAACAATGTGAGTGAGAGTATACAGTGAGAATGAGCACTCTCTTGAGTTTGAACACAGCCTGCATCTAAAAAGTGAACCAGGCTAAATTCTTGCAAGTGTTCGACTTCAACCCGGTTAATATGCGGTAATCGGGAAAACCTAGTGACGTGATTGAGGGAACTAAACTACGGTAGGTTACTTATCGTATCTCACGTTTTGTTTGTAAGCATTCTTATACAAGTGGTGTATTTTAATTTAAAAGCACCAGAAATGAGTTTTTAAAATTATTTTTGTAAAAATGTTGCAGCCTATAAAATTTGTTAGCACAACTGAAGAACGCTTGTATATAATAGAAGAAGATAAATGTCCTGGCGAGAAGTGTGTTGACATCAAGTGTCTTTGATCGCTACCTTCAATACTATTAAAACAAATTCAAAACTGATTGCACCCTGTTTATAGAGTATAAACTATAGCTACCACACACTTTTAAAGCGGAAATTTCAAATGTACGTAAAAAAATTTTTTTGTTACGTTTTCAGTGTTTTGTGTGTACAAGTGATGGCGATTTCTGCAAATTTACTTTTCCCGATGCATTGTTTTTTTTTTTCACTGAGCCCATGAAAAACAATGGGTAGAAGTTTTCTTTACTGTAAATCCTAAATTTATAAACATTACACATTAAAATATGTGAGTTACAAAACTGCCTTCAGAATGTTAGTTACCATTCGTAACTCGGGGGATGACTGTAGTACCTGTAAAATGACTTTACGAACGACACAATAACAGGCAATTTATGGTATTCTGATGCCCTGGTAATTTTTTTTAGCAAATGTGTACCTATCAGGAACTTGTGAAAATAAACAATTCACTGTAAAAATACAGTGTACAGATATCTCTGCTCTGAACTCAAATGATAACATCTGAGGCCATTATAAAATATATTTTTTATGATTATTCTTCATGACATGGTCTTTAAAAAACTCATTTTGCCACGAACCGTCATTAAAATGCACAGAGCAATTATAGGTAGACAATATATTTGCAAAAGGAGGCATACCCTGCTGTTTGCATTCTATGAGCTTTTGGCACTGCATTACTGATTTTGATGGCTTTGGAGCCAAGTCCCTTGTAACCATTCATCGTCAACATGCAGTTCTTCTGCTCATCTTCACTGGCAAACCTGATGAATCCATATCCTTTGCTGAAGCCAGCGTTGTCCATGATTACTGCAACACAAATATTTGTTTGGACTAGCCTAATTCTTTAAAACAAAAATTGTTTAAAAATATTGTAGATATACACTCCATACTAGCAATTATGAAAAAAAAAAAAAAAAAATTCTTCAATAAAAAGAATAACACAAATTTATAGAGTTATAAAAAATTGTACTGTGATTTTACAGCTATACGTAAGTGCAATTATGTCACAATTAACTTTTCTCAATGACTAAAATGCTGTGTAAGTTTCCTGTACCTTTTGCAGTTCTCGTGGATGGGTAGCGTGATGCAAATGTCCTGTAGAGGGTATAGTCGTCAACATCTGAAGACAAATCTCCAACCCAAAGGGAGAATTCCCTGTCAATGGGTGGACGCCCTGTTGTGCTTGCGTGATTCAGCTTGAATCTAATTGGCTACAATAAAAAATGTTTAATATAAAAATTATTTTCAATATGACGACAAGTCTTTGGTTATTAGTTTTCATGAAATATAGATATAAATCTCACAATTGTAAGTATGAGAAAACAAGTCCTCATTACTTTGGTTAGCAAAATTGAAAATAATGACCACAAAATAAATAAGTTACAACTAAATAACACAGAGCAACAAAAAACATTTAAGAGAAATGTATACATAGTAGAACCTTTTATTAAATTCCTAGATTTCACAGTTTCCCCTATTTTACACAAGTTTTATGTGGTCCTACGCAAACATCCTACATCATAACTATCCCTCTCTTTTAAATGAACTTTTTTTTAACATGCACCTTGAGTGGTATTAAAAAAAGGCGTTATACTGTACACACGATAAAAATATAATTACAGTATTTACTTTTACACACCTAGTGAGGATTTAATATCTGAATGTCTTCTACACAGGACCTCACACATAGGCGTTCACAGCACGCACACACCCACACACATATGCACACACACACACATATGCACGCACACACACATATGCACGCACACACACATATGCACGCACACACACATATGCACGCACACACACATATGCACGCACACACACATATGCACACACACATATGCACGCACACACGCATGCATGAACACACAAAGTACTTAAAACCTTTGTAAAACTTGTTTTGATATATTAAATAAGTTACATACTTTGCACACATTTTCAAAATACATAAGGTTTGTTCGACGCCCTCAGATTTCTGCGCTCAAGAGCAAGTAGAGATCTTCTGGTAGTAGAAAAAGAGCAGGAATCGTAGTGCTCGTTTCTGCTTCCAATCGAACGCCTTAAAGTCGCGAGTTGTGAAACTGTCAGGACCTTAGTTTACTTCATATCAGCTGATTGCAAAACTTATTAAATTCAACTTTTTAGTAGTAAGTGAAGCAAAGTTTGTAAATATTTCATTCAATAGTAAAAGAATGAAAAAAATAGTAAAACTGGCTCGTACATTTTAATATTTGAATTAATTTTAGGAATGATGTTTTTACTCTATCGTGATTACCAGTAATAAATCAATGTGCTTAAAAAACAAAATTTGTGTTTTCTTTTGTACCTTAACATTTATGTGAATATATAATTCATTTTCATAACCTGTTACCTTTGATGTTTCATGATATTTTTTGTGAGAGCTAAATTATTTAAAACATTACCAGGCATTTATTACTTATGTCTGCACATGTAAAACAAAATTTCTTCCAAATGACTGTTGTAGAGCAGTAGTATTTTAACTGATATTCATTTATGCAGGTTTATGTAGGCCTATTAAAATTTTACGATTTAGCCCAGCTACCAAAAAAAATGTTATTGCTGGCCCATATCATCGGTTTTTAAGGCATTTCGAGGTTAATTTTGTCACATAACGACTGATTTATTAAACAGAATATTTTATTTTATCACTCGCTTTCAGCTACGAACATAATATTATAATCTGTAGATTTATTGCCTTCCACTGTTTGGCCAGACATTGCAACGCAACAAAAACACTTAAGTATCTCTTACAAAATAAACAATCAATTCAAATTTCGCACTAACTTCTCTGCTCTCGATCTCACTGCTCTTCCTCGGCAGCAAGAGCAGAAAGTTCATGCTCTTTCTGAGAAAAAGAGCAGTGCTCTCGACGCCCGAACATCCTACCAAAAAAACACTTCCGGTGAATTGAACGCCCAAAATGAAAAAGAGCAAGAAAAGAGCAGGAAAATCTCAGCAGTAGTAGAAATCTCAGGGCGCCCCAACAAACCTATATAGTCCACCAAACTGAAATCCGTCACACTAAATCTTTACGAATATTTTTTTAAATTCTAACAGGTACAGATCCAAATTTTCTATAATTAACAGCAATTGTGTTTTTCTCATAAGAAAAAAATAGTTAGTTTAGTTATTCCAATCACACTTTGGTGCATTTATACGATACAAAACTCTACATTAGTATGTAATAATACTTAGGAAAAAGAAAATGACACCAAATAACGTTCACAAAATGTAACCAATTACACAATGATTTCAAAGAAAGTTCTGGAGAGAGAGAAAAAAAAAATACGTATCACTGTTTTGGAGATATCTTGTGGCATCTAACATCTGCCCCGTCACTTCTGTAATGAGCTTCAAGACTGCCACAAACAGGTGTTATGAATGGAACAAGACGCAATGTGTATATGCCATTCACACCAAAGGCAAGAATGAGTCCAAACAATGCAATTATTCCCAACATTTAAATGATTTATAGATCTCTAACATTACAGGAATCCCCCTGAGAGTACAGCAGTCTTACGCTAATCCATACAAGTGTGTCAGGAAAAATAATACATAATAATAAATAGAAAATCAAATTATAACTAATTTGCACACTTTGATAATTTAAAAATGAAAGTACCGAAAATGCTTGAAATTATTTACTATGTAGTAATAAGTATGCATAATCATAAAATGTGAGGCCTTTAAAAATTCAGCTCACTACAGCATTGTGAAGATTTTCGTTAACTTGATAAACCGGTAATTAACAGATTTTGGTCCCAAATAGTAGTTACAATCAGCGAGATGCCGCTGCACAGTTTCCATTCTAGTCGGGATTGTAGCCAACAGGTTGTTCCAAAACAGGAAACATAAGTTATTCTGCAACCCCAGTATACTTGACATTGAAGAAGTAGTTCCACTGTACACAATCATACCATCCCCATAGCAATAAACTGTGTCATACTAGTACGCCAGCAGTGTTGTAGTCCCCAAATTATAAAGTCCCTGTTCGCAACTATGTTTAGACAGAAATGCCTCCACATGAGACACACAGTTCATGCTTCAACAGCCAATAAATCTTGTAACTTAAGACTGGTCCCTAGATAACTGTACTGTAATCAGATTTTACACATCCAATGTTTCCGCAAATTCGAAAATTCACCGGTGTACACCGCACTTTGTGAATGACTGTTTTTCTGTCAACCGGTTGAATCGATATATCCAACGGTTCAACCGACCTGAAAATTCGGTGAGTCTGGTGGATACGCTCCAGAACTTCCACTGGTGCATAACACAATCTTGCAAATAATGTCAGAAATAACTAATTTTGGAATGTGAGGTCAAAGAAAGCAAACGCACCACATTTTTACGCATGGAAAATTATTTATATGTTAAAATATGTACTTTCTGCAAAAGTAAGTTATTTATTTGATTTGTAAATTTTAAATATTAACTATATTTACAGTTACATATGTTATTATAGTGAACAATTTGGAATTATATGGTAGAATAAAGTTAAATAATATGAATAGATTCATCCTTCACTCATAATCCTTCAACCTGATGTTCGGTAATGGCACATCGGAAGTTCAACCACTGATGGATCCACCGGTGAATTTCCGAAAACGTGGTTTTATTTTCTTGCTTTGGTGTTCCCCGCTTATCACTATAGGTCTGTTCTAGGAACTATCACATTCTAAATGAACTAACAACACTAATTTCTCATAGTGAACATAATTATTTGCAAGACAATATTTCTAACCAGCGTGTTATATGCAAGAAACTGTAGCTACCAACACTCCAGCCTATAACCCACAACTCTAAAGCAAATTACAACACGTGTTAGCTGGCTTTAGTTTGAACAATTTGAAGAAAAACTTCAGTGTTTGGTTTTGATGTGGTCACATGTTATGTAAGTCACAATACCAATTCTTCACCCTTTAAAACAAGTTCTCACAAAGGAAGTACAATGCATATTCACATTCCTGTAACACTAGCTCGTGACAACATAGAATCAAGTAACTTAACATACTCAGAATAACACTTCAAGTTAGTTAGAAGGAATTGAACATTAATGTTTGAGACTCCAACCATGTTTTGTGTAGAATGTAGATTATTATGGCAAAAGACTACTAAACCCCAATAATATTATTCAAGCCCAAAAAGTCACTGATGATACATACTTATTTAAACAGCATTCTGTTTATACAAATCACAGGATCAATAAGTCATCCCACTACTCCCTTCCCCCTGTAGGCATTAACTCTACAAGATAAACATCTACTCACGGGATCTGTGTTGGGGATAATCTTCCCACTGAGCTTATGCATAGCATTGAGGGCGACTTCGTCCGTGACGAAGTGGACAAAGCAGTAGCCCGCCGGTTCACCGGTGAACTTGTTGCGCATAACTTTCACATTTTGGGGCGCCTCCCCCATGCGTTGAAATGCCGACATGATAAAGCTTTCCGTCATGTATGGTTCCAACTGAAAAGGAGTTGCACGTTCAAGGTGGTGTCCCTCCCTACCTCGCAAAGTATGCTTTCACAGCATTTTTTAAACCTTTTCTGCTTGAGCACTTTCAAGATGCCAGTTATTCTAAAGTAAAAATTCTTAAACTATAAGGACACAACACAACATTTATTACACCATTTAAAGTCTATTTGAGAAATACACTGGAAACTTTTGTAGTTCCATGATTAGAACAATTTTCATCAACAGAGAGTAGCTTTAGATCAAGAAAATGACACACATGATCCAATATAAAAAATGTCATAGTTCGTCATTCAACAAATACCTTATAACTATGAGAGTAGTAACACTTTGTTGAGAACCACTACACAATTACAAAAACAACGTTCAAAAATCTACACAATCTAAGACAGACTGGTTTGGGGAACAGATAGTAGAGGAGTACAGGCAAGATTACACAAAAGAATTTCTGCTACAAGCACATGCACAAGCAATGCCATACGACCCTTTGCTACTAAGTCACATGCCACAAACAGATACCGCTAACTTCGAAAGTACAAATTATTTTTAGTGCATCTCCTCACTGTAACTGTAATATAAAACTAAGCAAAAAAACTGTAACCTTTGTCTCTTGCACTGGAAAAAAATTATTTATAATATTCAAAAGGCAGATGCATATCTTTTCTTACTTTTATGCAAATCATTCCCAATTCTTAAGTCAAATTATGAGCTGACTCCAAATGTAAATGCATTACAACAAAGTATCAATCCCCGAAACGTTGCATTTTTTCGTTGGTTTTACTTGTGTTGTCTATTGTCTTGTGTTTGTTACCCACTGTTCACTGTTTTTTGTCTATTTCCATCTTGTTTCATATTGGGAATCTGGTTCTATATTTGTGTCTGTCTTCTGTGTCTGGGTGGTGTTGTCACAATAGTCGACTGAATTCTATCTCCAGAATTCTTCGTTGTCCATAGTAACAATTATTTTAGGGGGGGGGGGGGGG
>PNEQ01108993.1:0-14866 GCA_003012365.1 Medauroidea extradentata
CTCAGTCTCCTCTTTGCAATGAGATAACACATGACTTTGTATCTTTTATGGATATCAAGATATTAAACAATACAAAAACCCTTGAAAATGTAAATTTTGGTACACGGTACCGGCCATTTTGTTCTGTAAAATCAAAATGAGGGCAGATAAAAATCAATAACTTTGGGTTTGCACTGTTGAAATATGTACATTATGTGTGGCAAAATTTCAAATTTTTTCAAAATGGGTCAGCAACCAAAATAATTGAAATTGGGTGATTTTCCATGGAATGACCCTGTCGTGTCCAGACGCAATCCTATCCTGCCGAGGACGTGGACCCGTGGTGGCTGCGACGGCAGGCGGGCAGAGAGAGGAATGCGGCATGGCGGACAGACGAGCCCAGGTAGGAAACTGCAGACATCCAGCCGGCGGCCCACACATACCAAACAGCTGACAGAAAAACAGCCTCTCTCTCTCTCGCCTGCAACCTCTCCCGTCCTGTCCTCATGCAACATGCTCGACGTCCTTGAATACCTCTCCTATCTCCTACTGTCGCTCCGCGCTAGCTTTGTGCCAGACGTCTGCGGCATATCTGTCTCTAAGGAGACTGTTGTCACGTATTTTGTTAGAGTTATACATTTTCATATAATAAATGAAGGGCGTGACGAATTATCGGCAACGTCTCTTTATAGAAACACGTCATATTTTTACGATTAGGTGCGTGTTGTTGGGCTAAACTGGCATCAGAAGTTAGTCTGTATTATAACGTGAGAGATGATAATCTTAAATTTTGAATTAACTTAACAATTTCATAACAACGCTTTAAAATTTCGAACACAATGTGCGTAACAAAAGGGAATGTAATGAGCTATGTCCCCATTGGAAGTAAATCGTACAAAGATTTGAATCAGGAAGAAATTAAGAAACCTTTAGTATGTTTAGTGACGCGGGTAATTTACACGTTCAGAGCGCCTTCAACCAACGCATTAGAGGCTAAGAAGTGATGGAGATGTAGAAGCTAGTGCCGTAGTAAGAGCGTCAACGAGCTTAACTTGAGTGCATGAGTCCCACCGGGCCATCTTTATTATGGCCGCCTACCTCACGTTTCAAATGCGTCGCAATGTGTTAGGTTTTTTCTACGAAAATATTCCATGTGAACCTATTGAGTCAACGTACGAAAAGGAAAACACACTTCAAACAAGGTCGGAACCACATTGTTAAGACGCCACACCAATTCTAAGCCACCAACACGGCTAAGAACGGCCTTTTCAGACTGCTGTATTTCAAAATGTACTAACCGGATGTATGTGAAATTCAGATTGTGACCTGCACTGAACTTAGTTGCAGACTTTCCATCAATAAAATTATATTGTCGCCGCTTAGAAGTTCCATAGCAAAAACCGTTCGGCGGGAAAATTGCACGCTAGTTCAGCACTTGGCTCGTTGAGGTGACGCGGCATTTGATGCGGGCTTCAAGGTCGACCTTAGTACTTCGTCGCTTATGAGCCTCTCATGCGCAGCGGTGATCATGTAATTTTATTGGTGTAAACTCTGTATCGTAAGAAGTTCAATCCACGCTTCTGGTTTCCACATACATTCGCTTAGCACAATATAAGTAAGTCAGAATGAAAAGGCCGCATTTAGCTATGTTGTGTATATAAGGGGGATCGTGCACGGCCATCTTTATTTGAAACATTTTCCCTGCAGTAAGCATTCATGAAGGTTTATAACTATTTTTCATATTTAATGTTCTAAAGGTTAGGCCTAGTCTACTGCGCCGATTTACAATATTAGGTAGTAAATTACTTCCGAACTATCTAACATTTGTAGGAAGATCAGAAAGATTGTGTTATTTCTTATCTTCCAACAAACGCAACATAGTATGGAAGTAATTACCCAATGTAAAAACGTGAAATATACTAACAATTAGAAAAATTAATGTAAAAATGTCGATATGCCTTCAGGAATGCTAGTATCGGGGAAAATACAATAAATTAAAGATTAATACGGATGGTTTACTTGTCGCACATTAGTAAAAATGGCACATGTGAAATAGTTTCGTAAAAGAAATTTATGTACTAAAACACTACAACGCATTTGAAGCGCGTTGCAGGCAGTGTCCTAAGTATTGTATCTGTTAGTGTTTTATTCTTGCAATAAACTAAAATATACAGGCTGAATAATAGTGACAACTTACGAAGAACTACCCTGTATTACTATAGCAGACTGCAATAAAACTCGCACACGTAACTATCACAATTGTAAAAAAAAAGTGTGTACGTTTTGTTTCAAATAAATATACATCAATTTTTTTTTGTGCTGTAAACAATTAACCAACATTTATTTCTTTTTTTATTGTCAAAATACATACTTTACTTTGGTCACCAAAACGGCTGTAAATAAAAAATTCAGTTATAAATATTACTGTTACAGAACGACAGGAATAATTCGGACAATCCTATATGACGTAATTTTATTTGTAAAACGTGATTTCTGAAGCATTGAATAGAGACACACTTTTTTGAATTACGCACTTCAGTACATTCTTTAGGCGGCTAAAGCTACAATAATAGTAGGCAAATCATTGAACTTGTGTTTTATGCACAGTTTCAAGGCCACGCTATTTTTGCGAGTTTAACTTTTTAAATACTGAAAGGGAACATAAGTTATATCGCAAAACCGTTACATTCAAGTGTTGGAAATTGTTTGTACTATGTACCGGTAGCCTAATATTGTCAAAACATAATTTTCTATACTTTTCGCTAATTATCGACTTAATTAAATTTTCTTGGAGTCAATAACGAGACAAAATTATAAAAACTTATGTTTTGAAAAATTAGGCTACATGCTATAAAGCATTTCCAACATTTATACGTAACGATTTTGTGATATATGCTCCCTTTGAGGACTTCAAAAATCAAACTTACTAAAATAACATAAATAGAGACCAGTGGTCTTAAAAAAATTTTTTGTGCGACTTTAACTACCAGCATTCCATAGCAAGTAGTTTAGTTACCATATACTATGCTCATATTTTCGCAATTGCGGCTATTTTAACATTTTTCGATCCCACTATTCATAATGTCCCTGTATAACGTTTAAAGCTCTTCGTCACGTTGTAGGGGACGCGAAGACGAGTAAAATGATACAGTGCACGTACAGCTTTACACGTTAATTAGGGACATCCTATATGTATACGTGTGTGCTTATATATATACACAGGATGAGGCACAAAGTGTTACAGAGCAATAGCACTCAAACTAGTGATCATATCAACAAAAGTCTCAGTGTTCTATTTTTTATCAGCGGAGGTGCTGAAGCTACGTCAAGATCAAGTCCACTTTGTTAAATGAAACCATGTATCTTTTTTCGATAACATAAGTAACGATTTGACGACGAATTCAGCGAGCTACAACACAAGGTTAATATACCACGGGTTACGTAATAAAGCGTTTAGAAAATATCCCATTGACAGTTTTTATATTTAAAAAATAATGCTGAATTTGCAATTTTTTGTACTATTGTGACGTTTTTAAAAAATTCAAAACATTACGCTATGAGTTTTAAAATGATTTATTGCAGAGCTCGTGGGATGTTTCTTCACTGTGAATTATTTCATTAATTAGTTTTCGCTATTTGCATGACAGCGTAACAAGCAAATTTTTACTGACCCACTGCTATGAGAAAACTACGAGAGCTAAAATTGTTTTGTACGAGCAAACTGTGCTCACAAGTATCGTCTACAAAACTAACAATATTTCATAAAAATATAAAATTATTAATTTATCGCACTTGAACACCCTTAAGCTTCCTGCTTAAACAATGAAGAAGACACAACTCAGCGAATATAAGAATCCTACTTCATGTGACAACCCGGGAGAAGACACGTGTCTCGTACTGACAAGAATCACATCACATGGCGACGCTGATAAATGGAGTAGCCTACTGGGAACACGAATTCAATCCACAGATCAATTTTCAGTACGAAACAAAATAGCGACATGACACAATACAGTAAGTATCGAGTATCTTCTTACGAGCAGATTAGTTTTTAGAAACCAGCCGTAAGACTAGAACTCATTCAAAAAGTTCCAGAACACGTTTTCATCTGCAAATACAAGTAAAATTCCAACGATGGTTTGCGTCCAAACTCCGATAAAACTACAGATCAATCGATCCCATGGTCATATTTTTAGTGCATGTAATACATTTATTGCTTTGTAACCAACTTACTAAATATTACATCAAACTCACTTGGTAGTCAGTGTAATGCTATATAGCCTAAGTAATACAACAAGAATGTACAGTTACCGGTACAAATATTACGTTTCTTATATTTTTATTTTAATAAATAAATCAGAATATCTGTACTGGTTCTATTTTGAGTATTAAAAGTAGACTACATCATTCTAATAAACAGCAATTTTTGTAAATTTTTAATAGTTTACTGCTGGACTGCTGGATTGTTTTCAAAATAACAAGGTACTCTACTGTTAAATAAAAAAAATACGAGCAAGTGTTCTTACAAAGAACATAAACACTAAACAGCGAGCACCAGACTTCATGAAGTGTGTCATGTCAGCGCTTACCTTTTACAAATCCACACAAAACATTTAGTTCTTAGAGCTACAGCACAGTTACTCATAATAGAATAAAACTTACATTTAGATAAATAAACGTACTGTCTTCTGCTCGTAATATAAATGTATGTGTGTGTGGCCATTAAGTATTTGTCAAAACTTCGGGATATGAACTCTTATGAGAAGTGTGTATCGGTTTCACATTTCCACGTTTGACACGTGGGAACAGCGGAGCGATAGGAGCTAGAACGCCATGCTCGACGGTAAGCATATCGCCTCTATACGCAGCGCGCCTAACTGGCGTGCTATTTTTTCGTTGTCTTCGTTCTATGGAACTTTAAGACATGACCCTAAAATTTTATTTTTCATAGTATTAAGTAAAAGCCAACACACGTATCTCATTTTGTACTTTACGAATTCAGGAGCAATTTCCGTTACACCAGACTAAAAAAGGACGTTTTTAGCCGATTTGAGAGGCCCGAAGATCATGTTTTAACAAGCGTGCTGAATCTTTAAATTGTATTAGCGTAGTTACAAGTGTGTGATACTATCTCAGATATAATAAGAATAAGTTAAGAAGCTTCGCATGAAAAATAATACTCGTGACACGCTAAAACACCGACCATGACAGGTGAGACATTCTCGTAAGAAAAATAAAGGGACTCAAAGGTTACATGGACTAACACAATAGCGACATCGAAAATCAATTCTATGATTACCCTGATGAAAACAACCAGAAATGAGTTCAAACTACCAATAACGAAATGGCGGTTTAAGGATTGGAGATCGTAATTCAGTTAAAATTATTGTGATCAAATCTTACTATTTGACTGCCTGGTAAACGTGGGCACCATACTTTTGCAGGTAACTTTCTTACTACGTGTTGTTGAAATATGCACGGCACATTATTACTCGCCCATCTAAAATTAAGATAAAAGCTCGTTCATCTTGTCACCTTTGAGGTGAATTGTTGTGGGTATGGAGAGTGCCAGAATGTAAGGCGGGTGAAACTGGTAATTCACTAGAAAACCTACAGTATCATCCAACACGGAGCCTACATGTTTCATAAGTACAGGATTGACCTCGCATAGGCTCGAAGCTGGTTCGACGTGTAGGAAGGTGAGCATCCTAACCACTACACCAACTACAGTCCTTTGATCGAAGATAATCGGAGGAATGTATGACATACGTGTATTTACTATGTTCAATATTCACAACTGTTCAAATTTCCGTCCTCCAACTCCAATACTGAATGGTAGAGGAAAAGAGGATCCCACTTTCTGCACCCGGGCAAAAATGTCTCGTACTTGTTCACTAGCGACAAGCACTTGTTGGTCTGGAAGTTGGCTTGACCTTATAAAAATCAGTCAGGTCTGGAGATCAGCACAACAAACGGATGGGCCCACCTTTGTCTACTGACCTGCCAATGTGATGTTAAAATTGCGACACAACGCAGCAAGAAAATGTCTTGGTGCTCCCTTATCTTGAAGCCACGTGATGGAGCGGTGAATGCCAAATGGTACTTCGCTGACGATTTCGGCCCAGGACAACTCCACGCACGCACCGAATACATCCTTGCCTGATTCCATAGCCACATATGTGACGGCACTGTAAGGAATGTTGCCTACCACTGCAGGAGCGGGTTCGTTCAAAGGCGGTTGTCTACATTTTGCAATCGCAATTAAAATTGTATGTTCCTCGGAAATTTTATTGATGCTTTGTATTCTAAAGCTGCCTGAAATATATTTACTATCACTAATTAAACTAGCCTATAAACAGATAGTTTACCAACAATTTAATAGAATAACGATATCCAAATCTTGTAACATAATCTCGCTTCTGGTAGCTCTATCTTGCATACTTAAAGGAATATTTAGTTAGTGAATTTCAAGGTTTGATCATTAAGGTGGCCGCCTACTCAGGTCACCGAGAGGTGTGCAAAACTTCGGACAGTAAACGATTATTCGAAAACCGCTCAACATTCTTGCGTGATGTCTGCTTACGAATAGCATTAAAAGGCCGTTAGACATGTGTAAACCCATTTTAAATCCTCTAGTAATCATCAAAGTTTAATTTTCGCACCTGATAATAGCATAAAAACTTGTTTCCCGTATTTTCTTGGTACAAACTCTTGGGGAGAATGTTTTAAAAAGGCATACGCGTGAACAATGCACGTGTACCGCAGACATATCGTATAAAACCATATGTCACCACTAAACGTCTAACAGATGCGAACCTCATTCATAGGAGACATGATACTCTGACTGTGTCGTCCTTATTACTTCCTCTCTGCTTGGTCTCGGATACACAACACATTCAACCAAGCAGCCATCTCAACACGAAAGATTTATTAGCCAGAGTAAGGTTAAGTCTACTACAGGTTAGAACAATCAATGTCAAAAGTTTGGCACAGGGAAAATTTAACGCTGGTATCGCTAATGTGTGCAAACTGTCCAATCACAGAGCTTTCCTGAATTTTAAGTTACATAATGTTGATAACTCAAAACGCGAAATTTATTTATTTTCAATTTAAAATTAAGTTAAAAGGCTTGTGTCATTTCCACGCCTATTAAAAATTTATTTTACAACAGTTTCGTATTTTTCTGGTCCCTTAGCGATAGCAGCGAAACTAGCGGCAGAAATATTTCCTTGTGCAGATTCTCGCATAAGAGAAAACATTTTCTTTCTAACCTGTAGTACAATTAACCTTTGCCAGAGTTACGATTGCCACTGACAAGGTTCGAGATACATTGGGTGCAGGTCCTTAAAAAACAATTAAATGTTGTAATGGGGTTCACGGCAGCATTACTGAACACTTTTTGTAGCACAAGGTACAGTACACTAGTAGTGCAAGATACGATAAATTACTTTTCTGGTGTCAATCCGTTGTACTGAAATTTCTCCGAGAAACTCACCAATACACGGACAACCATCCACCTCACATACACAGTTACGTTAACACATTCCAATAAAGCCAACACAGGCCTACTCGTCATGTATAAACATTTATCTCTGAAGTTACGTAATCTTTAGCCTGGAAGGAGGCAAGATAAGTCTTCTTACGCAAGACATTGCTGTTGCACATACTGTCGTTTATTGAAATACAAATTATAGGTCAGGTCGTTTTTCAAACACATCGCTTAGAGAACTACGGATAATGACTACCTATCTATTTACGTCCATACCGATGTCGATACTCGAGAACACACACATTTATATTAGGTAAACTCAAAAATTCATACTAAGCCTTATTTTATCTATTGTCATTCTAGAGTAAGAAACAGTTTAGGTAGCAATTTAATTCTATAGCCTAATTGTTACAATTAGTGCAACTAAATCGATGCTAAGTTAACTCCGGATATTCACTGAATCTAAGAAACCGTCGTGGGTGTTGTACTACAAAGTTTAAATTAAGGTTCGGGCTGTGTGCTAATTGGCTCTTATTTTAGTGACAAAATTTACTGCAGCAAATAACTGTATTTCTTAGCTTAGTGGGTGTATAGAGTTCTCAGTAGTCAAATATTGCTAATACAAAATACACGGCAGAGTCCATAGAACCACACCGAATTACTACATTACCAAACAACAGTTCAGCGTCTAGTTTCAGGGCATGCTGATTGGGATTTTATTAAAATTCTCTTGAATACCAAAATCAATTAGAAAATGTTTTATTTTCTTCGCTTGAAGCCTACATTTATCTATGCATTGCAAAGTGATAGAATACTGTACTCGTAGTGTAGAAATTGCAAAATGTGTCGGGTATGACAGACATGACAGATGGTGAAGGACAGTTAACTATAATTTGTTAGTTTTTGGAAATAAAATCTATTTGAGTTTCATTATTAAATTTCTGGAACAAGAACATGCGGTTTTTATTTAAATGGAAAGTCTTTAGTAGTCAGCCCCGTGCAAACGTCGTTACTAACATTTTGGACGGTTTCCGATGACGAGACGTTTGTGACGTCAGAAATGCTAACAGTACATATTTTATGCTCTAACGAAGTTTAATTTTCAGAAATGAACAAAACAAAAACTATGATGAAAAATATATAAATCTAAAATTGCGACACGACAGTACTTCCCCCATAAATATCATTCATACTAACACTGAATAGAATGTTCTTTCCAACTGTACGTATGCTGCTATGGGTGATCGCATTACCACTCAAGTACAGAAATGTTCTAAATATTTGGGTGCCTAAGATAAACACATTCAAATACTATGCTCAATCGGTTACGAGATCCAACAGTACAGCCAGAATTTGGTTAACACACATTCCACCCGACGTCCACAAGCAGAGTCCTAGTAGTAATTATGATATTTTTCATTAACAAATACTCCTTTAATTACGTTAACTGCCGGAAACAGCCTTAGAACACCCCAGCCTGTCACGAGGCAATTGAAACGTCACTAACGGTATTAATGAACTACGTCCGCCACATGATTGACTCAACCTTATAACCTTGTAACACTTTGCCGTGGGAAGCCTTGACTTCCCACTTTCACCCGTTTGTGAACTGCCGTCTCTCAGTCACGTAGACAGGCACAGATATCATAAATATAAAACAAACACATTAATAACTACTATCGCAGACTTACTTTCCTTTGATCGTCTGAATTGACTGGTCTTTTAGACACGTCGAGTATACTGAGCAAACTATGTTTTAGGCAGGACGTAAGTTTTTCGTAACTAACTTAAACCAAAGAAAAAATAACACGTACGTATTACTATTTAATTGTGTACGCACTTTGTTATTTTTAACTACTGCTTATATGGCTACCGATGGGCTGAAGTCTGTCAAAATTATTTATTAGAATGTTTACTCAAGAATATTCACATTATTTCGGACGTCTAATTTTCAATAGTCATTTCATTCTCTCTCCAGGGTTTCCTGTTTATTATAACGCCGCTTTTTAAGACGATTGCTGATATATAGACCTCCATACCTGTGTGTTTATTCACCACTTGCCACTCTTTTCTAATCCGAGGTAATAAACGTCGGTTACCATTTTTTTACTTCAATATTATCCATTTTCGTATCCCGTTGAAATCTAAAGGACATTTAATATTTCAGTTCCCTACAAGAGTTGTTGACAGCTTCTTTTCAAATTATTGGATAAATTATTTACTTTCCATTATCAATGGAACTAAAACTAGGAATATACTAGACAGTCTTCCGAATGCCGGCCATATTACTCTCTGTCGTGATCCAAGGGAAGATCATATAGCGGTAATGTTACTGGACAGTATTTCGTACTTCAGCTGTGACCAGTGGTGCCTACAAGACAGTGCATAATAGCATAAGTTGCGCACTGACATCATATTAAGATGGCATGGTACATAATACAGCGTAAAAAGCATCAGTTAAAAAATTGTAGATTTCATTAAAAAAAATACCAGACCTAGACAATCGGTGGCGCCAACTTCCTGAACAAAAAAAATTCTTGAGTACCGTAAACCGGGGTTACGTTGACCATTCAACATATTAGTTTTTGTGTTTTCTGGTAAATAAACAGATAATCTGAGCAAGAGTATTTTTTATAGTTCTTTTTATCCTTATATCTAACATTTGAAACTTTCGTCACTAAACAATATAAAAACCAAAATTTTGAGTGGTCAAAGTTACCTCTCAAGGTACCCAAAAGATTTCTGAAGATCAATCAGTTCGAAATCCCCGTTCTCAATTCACAAAATTATTGCAAACACAGGTCTTTGAAGAACGCTTGATTTACAGTACCAAATGTGTATAACACATTTAAACTTCCAGGTACCAAAAAGCAATTTTCGCTGACCACTTTCAAATTCCCTGACTTTTTCAGGTTTTCCGTTTTCCAGAGCGGCAGTAACCCCGTAACACGTACCTACGTGTCAATCAAGTGACACTTGGAAACATTTGAAAGCACATTACGTGTTATAAACACTCATTGCTTAAGGGCACACAAAATACTAGTGACCAACAATTAAAAATTCAATTAGATATAGCTTGTTACAACTAATGTCCAATGCAGTGACATTGGTTGCTAGTCTTATGCTCGAACACCTGGGAAGTTGTCGCTGGGGTGATTTTTTTTCTTCAGTATGTAGGTCTAAGTCGAAAACTTCAAAACCAGTATCCCCTCAACTAAAAGAGCACAACAAATTAAACGCATCCAGTGATACGAAAAATTTCATTACTGGTAACACATTTTATATTTAAAAAATAAGTTACTTCCAGCGATGTGAAGCCATTATCTAGGACTTCAGGGTGTGAGGGGTGGCATGAGGTGGGCAGGCCTATGGAGCAGCACCGGAATGGGGAAGGGAGGAGGAAACGGGAGATCTCCGAGAAAACCCACCGACTAGCGGCATCACCGGGCACGATCTCCACATGCGGGAATTCGGGGATCGAACCCGGATCACCTTGGTGGGTGGCGAGTGCTCTAGCCACTGCACCAGACGCGGCCCCAAAGTGACTTGAACATAGTTTTGCTTGGAACACTGCTGAAACCCTTTTCATCAATCAAGAGCTCACTTCTTTGAGTTAGGCAACGGTTAAACCCTTCGTGGTTAAGCCACTCTATGAGCAAAGACGAGTTACATTTCGCAAACTGGAAGAAATCAACGCCAGTCTTTTGCGGAGAGAAAAATCATGAGTTACCGTAAAACTGGGTGAAAATAAACTTAAGGGTGAATAGGAACAAAATTAGAAACAAATCCCTAACTTGCACATTTGGCTTAAAGAAAATTATATTACAATAAAACTAATGACTGGATTTATTTGCTTGGACATACTCTATTGCGAAATAAATGACTGCCGAAAGAAAACTAAAAATAAAAGTACGACAAGAAAACATAAATAAGCAGAGTATGCTTTAGTCATCCGGATACATACACAACATGAAATTCCAAAACTGGAATCTGGTCAGATAAAACAAGGAACAAACAGAAAATGAAAGAAATAACAAAATTATAAAAAAAGAAACATAAGTTGACATGTTGATCAGTCGCACTCGTGTCCCTGAACCCTGTGTGTCTACCCGATGACGGGAACAGATTCCAGTTCCCGAAACGTCGTTAATACTGACTGTTTGGAAAACTACTGTGTTTTATTTCGTCTCATCGTTTGTGTTGTTTGTTGTTTTTTTTTTTTTTCTGTTTGTGTCCGACATCTTTGTGTTTTGTTTAGTCTCATTATTGTGTCGTTTGTTGTACTTCTGTTTGTGTTTTTGTTTCGTCTCATCGTTGTGTCGCATGTCAACTTAGGTTTCTTTTTTTATAATTTTGTTATTTCTTTCATTTTCTGTTTGTTCCTTGTTTTATCTGACCAGATTCCAGTTTTGGAATTTCATGTTGTGAATGTATCCTGATGACTAAAGCATACTCTGCTTATTTATGTTTTCTTGTCTTATTTTTAGTTTTCTTTTGACAGTCATTTATTTCGCAATGGAGTATGTCCAAGCAAATAAATCCAGTCATGCACTCCCATCGCACAGTTCTTTCAAAGATAAAATAAAACTAATGTTTGTGGATTTTTTTAAACATACCTATCTAAAAAAAAAAACATTTTTAAAACAGAGGTTATACTGAAAAGTTTGCTCTAAAACAGCGTTCTATTCAATTCTATTTATGGTACAAGTACTGAGTCACTAATCATTAAGATTAATGATTTTCAGTAAAAGTTTGTTTAATTGTAGACTACGCTACGCAACAACGCGAGAGTTGGGAAGCAGTATACCAAGGACGCGCACTGCAGTCACACGCTGTGTGCCAGAGTCTGGTCACCCCTGCCGGGAACACAAAGGTGCACAGCGACAGAGAAGACCAGCCAGCTGTGGTGAATAACCTGGCCTCCCTTTCATTACAGCTGTGAGCCATCATCTGCCCCTACCTTCCCAGCCTACCCCCTCCCCTTCCCCAACTCCTGTTTCCATAGTTCCGCCGCACCACTGTATCCACATGCCGATGAACAATCGGCAAACCTCTCGCACGGGAACTCTGCCCTCTACACTGTTGCCACACATCAGCCACGTGTCCATTTTCTTTTCAATCAAACACATACAAAAACACCTAAATTTAAATCCCAGAACGACTACATACTGATCTTCCCTCCGTGAATCAGAATATTACGTAGACCACCATATTTTTCTTCACCTGTACACAGATTAATCTATCCCACCTGGCAACATCGCTTTCAACAGCCGACCGCCGTCCCAGCTCTGTACCAAGGATCTGGAGCGCGATCCTATCCCACACTTGTGTTTGTCGGCGGCCCTGTTTACTCGAGAAATTGTCGCTGACCGTTTCATTGTTTGTTACAACTTGACATTTTGTAACTAGCATAACGTCATCTTAAGTTTTTTTTCCAGGGGTGCATCAAAATTGTTGGTAGGAAAACAAGTTCGAATGTATTTGTACAACGTTGCAGCTTCAGTTATTTTGTTATTTCGTCTAATGCTGGCAGACGATAAATTAAAAAGGCGGCCACACAGGAGATAAAAGCTACAATAGTGCAACACTATTCACCTAAACTCTGAATTGCTGATCTATAAAAAGTACAGGTCGTGGTAGTATGCACCAAGCCGTTGTACAGTAGACAAAATTACGGAAGGTGACACTTTACTCTAGAAATTACTGAACGTGCAAGAGTGATGTATGTTAAGAAATGTATTTTAAAGAGTGGCATACCTAATCATTAGGGACCTGCAAATGTCGCGTTATTATCTGACAGCAGCAGACTGAACTCTTCGTGCGCGCGCACATATAACTTCTGGTGTTGGCCGGCAATGATGCAAGTTCGATTGTAAAATATCCACTAGGCGCATCGTGAAATGCGGACACACAAAGTCACAAAGGTCCGGAGCCTAAGGCACTCAACTGCGTCATGAAGTGTGTGTGCGAGTATATGCCAGCTTGTCGTCAAATAATAATGCGAAATTTGCACATTTCTACTAACCATCTATCTTAAAATACGAATTTTCTCATGACAAGAAAAAAACCCAAATTATCGTGATTTTTTATACATAATTTTAGACAAGATTCTACAGATGTCGAACTTTAAAAAGGCGTAGACACTTGCAGTACACATTTACTAAAAAAAATAGCTTTATAAAAAGATTCTGGCACCACTAAACGTTACGATTGAGAACACTGCACCAACAGTGACTTAGGCTACGATGAAGCGTGTTGCATGTGCTGAGTGCTCTACATTACGTAGAGTGTGTGGTAGTTAAATAAACGCTGAAAATATCAATTGACTTCTACGCTTTTTTCGAAGCCAATATGGATAAAATACTCAAGACAATCCTAGACATTGGTATTTGCCAACTTTATGAGTAAATATTTGTCCAGAATTACTAATTCTTTACTTGTGAACTCTTGCGCCGCAGTTAAATGCACGAGGTTCCGGCGTCAGAGATTGTGCCTTAGAAGTTCGCAACGCTAGAAACAATTTTGTTTAAAACGTTGGCTGAAACTATTATCTAGGATTGCTATTGTTTAATTTTCGAAAATTGGCTTCAAGAAACCTACAGGTATAGATTAATGATTTTAGCGTTGAATTACGGGTTGAGAATGTGCCACTGTAAAACTACGTAGTTATGGAAATATTAATTACATATACCGGGACTAATTGCAAAGCTTAAATATATTTATAGTGAATCGAAATTTAAAAAACAACTGCACACACAAAACAAAAACATTTCCAATGCCGATGAAACAGACCACGACTAAACACACTTCCAGACCTTTTAAAGGACGCATATTTCGAACACCCCTTTACCATGACATGATCATAATTAAATAACGCATCAAGCAAAAAACTTAAGATTTTTAGTGATCCTACGTATCTTGTCCGTTGGTTTGGTCATATGCAGTACATATTTAATTTCCATACAGAAAGTTATCAGAAAACGTTTTCAGTGTTACAATTTTTTTAAACTAACTAGTTACTAGGAGTCAGTTTCATGAGGCTACAGAGCTCATACCTGCCTTAAGATCGTGGGTGAAGTTTGTTGACACGACTATCAACGTTTAGCCAAACAAAAATGGGTAGCCTACTTTTCACGACGCCCGGGGTACACGCCGACAAATCCCGAAGGTAGTATCCGAATACACCCGAAGTTCTTCGCCCGAAGATTCCCGAGAGAGCACTCGGCCAGCCTCGGAAATAAAAACAATTTTAATATTTACGTTATTTGTTTATGTAGTGAGGACATGCGTGGTACAGAAATAAAAGGTAAGTATTTATACCGTTTTTATATTTTACTCTGCGAAATGTATGTAAAAGTAAAGTACCGTGTTAACACAAATTATTTGTTTATCTTAAGT
>PNEQ01108994.1:0-11941 GCA_003012365.1 Medauroidea extradentata
ACAAAAAGTACTAAAAAGCGAAATTTTAGCGCGCAATTGTATCTATTAATGCGTATATATAAAAAAATGTTTTAACTAAAAATCTAAAAAAGATATTTTTGTACTCTAGATAGTATGTTCCAACAACCTACAAAATTCTGTGAAAATCTAAAATCATGCAGCAACCTCGATTTGTTGATTTAAAATGGAATGACCCTGATGCTTTAGAAGAAACAGAATGTTCCAAAATAACCATTTACGCTAATAAGAAGAATCAATGTCAACACAGTACATCAAACTAACTTGAAAATTGTAATCATAAAGGAAATACATACAATAAATAATTCCCGTGAAGAAATTTAAAGCAATAATCCTTTTTTTCTACTACTTGTATGGTAACTATTTTTAAAATCCTAAATTAGAGCAAATATAAAAATAATACTCTCATACAGTTTGTTTATAAGGTTTTACTACGACGTCTAATTTGTTTCCTTGACAATAAAATTTACCTGGTTCCGGTAAGTTTTTGACTGACGAAAATTCGTAATTACCTTCAACTTTATGTTTAAACATAAATGTAGTAGGTAAAACAAATTTAAACAATACTGGTAAACATATAGCTTTATATATGCTTTCGTTTAGGCTTAAGATATGATTATCAAAAAATGATATAGGGACCGGCAATTTCCGCGGAAATATTTTTGCACTTAGGTTTTTTGATGTCTTACGTGCACACTTACAGCTAGCTCTTCTTCATGATCATGACTGGATGGCGTTCCAAGGTTCTACTCTCTAATCACAGACGCAGTAAACTTATTCTGATTGGCACAGTCAAACAAGTGTCTGTGTCTATACTACGATCGTAGAAGTACAGGTCTGGACACTCGCCTATCAACCAATGTATTTTGCTTGACCCCCTTGTTGTTTGGCTGAATTTTACCAAGTTGCCGAGAATGTTGTGCGCCTTTGGCACTGAAATCACGGCGATCGGACTCAAACTCCGCCCACTTTTTCCAGTGTTTACATTATAAAGTAAATGAAGATTGCTGGAGCCATGCTTTAGGATTGTGAGCGAAGGAAGTATTTCATAAATTGATAAAATATAGGTTTTGATAAATGTAAACACTGAAAAATAGTTGGAGTGAATTGGGCGGAGTTTGAGCCCGACCGCCCTAATTGCAGCGCCAAAGACGTACATCACTCGGTAACTTGGTGAACTTCAGCCAAACAACAAGGGGGTCAAGCAAAGTACATTGTTAGATAGGCGAGTGTCCAGACCTGTACCTGTACCTGGCGGCGTTGCGTGAACTTTGGCAACCATGTTGGCTGCATGACACCATTTCTTCAATAAATGTGAGCTTGAAGAAGTCTTATAAATATAAAATTAATACCCTAAAGCACTGACATTATAAAACAGTTGTAAATATTAATGTAATATATGTTAGTATATATTTACGTTGTATCAATAATACATTCGATACTATTTTATGTCTTCTTACCAATCGTACAACCCTGAAATACCACAAGTAGTTATAAGAAAGGACTTTGACCCTCCCAGTATTTAGGACAGTTACATTGGTTGCATCTGCTGTCAAAATAGCAGAACTTGATCCTGAATACAGAGTACACAAGGACAGGAACTAGGGGAGGAATCGACCATAACTAAGGAACCGTCCCAACATTCCCTGCAGCGATTTCGGGAAACCTCGGAAAACTGAAATCAGGATGGTCACAGCCGGGCTCTACAACGGAGGAACGATAGAATACGAAGGGAGGGGGAAACGGGAGTACTCCGGAAAACCCTTCTGCCAACCGACGACGTCCGCCACGTAACCCACGTTCAAAACTTTGGGATTCGAACCAGGATCGCCTTGGTGGGAGACGAGTGTTTTAGCCACTGCGCCAACAGCGTCCCTAGAGAAGCAGCTCGTTTGGCAACACTGTACCACTGACGTGCCAATTTTTCCTTTCAAGTGATTCTGACGTACGTCGTGCAGCTGTAGTTGCCGATCGATAACACGTTGTCTGGCCTGTGAGTGGCGCATTCTGTAAGCGCAGCTCAGAAGCTTCACCAGGTACGTTTTGCCTCGGTGGATTAATGAACAGGCAATGCTAGCTGGTTCCCGCAAGTTCGTTAGCGGGTTTTTTAAAAATGTTTTGAAAAGTGCTAAATGAGGCAAAATTATGTTAAGGATAATTCATGTCCATTTAGAAACATTTTAAAAAGGAAAATTGCCCAACAAAAAATATTCGGGTACGCTGTTCTGCAGCTGTACTCCGTTTTTTGACTCCCGCCTCCCTCCTCCCCGCAAAGTATAACTTTTGGTTGAAACCTTCGTGGGCGCATATACAATCCACAAACAAAAATGTTGCGTCAAATTAATTTTTTTTTGGTACCCAGTTCTGCCTTTATACCCCATTTTGACCTTGTCTCTCCAAAATTAGTTTTTTTTTTTCGGCTGAAAACTTTGCGGACTCCGCACAGCTCATCTAAATTTTTTAGAGAGCGAAAAATGACGAAAAAGTTTAAGATGTGGGTAGAAGAGGGGTACTTGCAAGCCAAAGCCAAGTGTTTTACTGTTTTTTTTTTTTTTCATAAATACGTGAAGCTTAAAAAATTCTTAAAAACTTCTTAATAAGCTATTTTCACGTTTTAACTATTGCAGTTTTTTAAAATTTATTTATGGGTTTACCGGTATTGATAAGTAGGGACCCTTGATTTTCGCGAAAAGAATTTTGCCCCACTTTGTTTCAGTGCCTTACGTGCACACCTGCAGTTCTGCTATGTGGTCAGTGATTGGATATTTTAACCCTCACAAGCCTTGAAAATCTACCGGAAAATCACAGACGTGTAGTGTTGCAGGAAAGTTATTCTTATTGGCTCAGTCAAATGATATACGACTCTTCGTTATAGACACGCTGCAAATAGCCATGAAGCAGAATTGCAGATGTGTACGTAAGAGACAAACAAAGTGGGGCAAAATTCTTTTCGCGAAAAACAGGTGTCCCTATTGATAAGGTAGAAATATTTTAAACATTACTGTTTGTTTATTGGACACTTACTGTTTAGTATTAGCAAAGGCTTCGGTTTTATGTGTTAACTGGTTATTAAACTGCGTTTCATATAAATTCAGTAAAATTTGACAGTTCTGAAGACATTTTTTTATGTGACGTTAATGTTTTATGCAATGTCAGTCGATGTTTCTGGTTCTGAAATGAACCCGAGATGTCAATTTTACCGTTTTTAAGTGCAGTGCCATTTTTGTCGTGCACTGTGACTGACATTACATAATGTAAGCACAAGTGGCCTTAGACCCAGGCCCTCGTAACTCTAATAGGGAAAACGAACGAAGATTGCCGATGTTTCCCTTCTCCGACGTATAACTTATGAAAAGGGCCACGATTTTGTCACGAAAAGATTTTTGCATCACTTTGTTTCAGTGTCTTACGAGCACACCTGCAGCTCAACTTCATGATTATTTGTAGAGTGTTTTGTGCAGCGTTATTATTCATTTGACTGTGCCAATCAGTACACGGATAACTGCCATACATCACGTCTGTGATTTGCGAGTTTAACCTCCAGACGCTGGGTGTTAAGACAACCAATCACTGTTAAGACAACCAATCACTGACCACAAAGCCTAGATGCAGGTGCGCACGTAAGGCACTGAAACAACGTGATGCAAAAATATTTTCGCGAAAACTACCGGGCCCTATTCATGATTACTATGGCAGTGCATGCTTGTTCAAACACGTTTCTCATTTGACTGCAATGCACCAATCAGAATGGGTTATTGTGACTGCGTACGTCTGTAATTTTCCAAGGCAAGTGAGAGTAAAATCATCCAATCACTGACGATGTATCAGAGCTGCAGATGTGGACATGACTAGAGATGATGGTTTATCGCGGAAAAACTTGACTATTTGCTAGGCTTCAACACACGTTCAACTTATCAAAAGATTACTGGCTTTTCCTGGTACGTGGAGCTACTGCCCTATTTTACTGAGCCAATAAGAATGCCGCTATTTTAATATTTAATGCATGTTATTGGTCTGCAGACAGCTACGTTGTGTCAGTGTTTTCAAGGCTATGTTGACGCAAAACATTTTCGCGATATACCATCATCTCTAGACGTGACGTATTGAAACCAAATGTTGCAAAAATCTTTTCGCCTTAAATCGTGGCTCTACTAATGAATAGAGACCGGAAAAATGTGCGGGTTCACTGTCCTGTAGGCTAGCCTCCAAGAATATTTATGAAATCGTACAGACAGCAGCTGTACATTGACTGCTCGCTGACAGTGAAATGGACCAGCATTCAGCTACTGTTTTATTATTGGCTCAGCTACTTCCAGGAAGTGTCGAGTAAGTCAACGGCCAATTATGAACGTGATACAGACATAGTTGCTTGAATTCTAGCTTGCGCCTAAAAGAAAATGCAAATTTTTCAGGTCTGTACTTACGAAACGAAAAATAAATGTTACAATAAATAACCAAATGGAACTATGCATGTATAATGACGCATGGCATTAACATATAAATAGTTAAGTTTAGTATGTTGGAAAGTTACGTTTTATATGGGAAATTATTTTATGAACATGTAAGGAATGGTAATGAAATATGTGCTCAGTTGCGTGTCCTGAGGTTGGTATTACGGAGGGAGGAATTATCTTCTTCGGGCGTCTTCGTCGAAAATAAGGTTCTCGTTGTTTAACATGGGAGTTACGGCTCTCTTATTATATATTCCCTGCTTAGTGCTGTCAATATTTACTGCAGTTATGATAAACATAGCATAGCAACGATATACACATCTGTGAATAGTTGCATGTGTAGCATTTGTGAAAAAAAAAAAAAAAAAAAAAAAAAGAAATACAACTCTCCCGGTACGAGCAGTGGCCTCTAAAGCCTAGGCTACAATGGACATAAGCTTTTACTTTAATAAGAGTTATTATTGTACGGTAGCTTTCTCTTTACGTCTGGGGCACGGAAACGAGGAAGGCGATAAGTCGAACAGAACCATAGCACAGGGGCGTCATTTGGGGCCACAGGGGGGGGGGGCAAATGCCCCCCCCCCTGGATTTGGAATTTTTGTGTGTAAATATATTTTTTGTATTTTTAAACGAAAATAATGCCAACTTAATGACATAAAACTGAAGTTTTATTATTAAAGTATCTAATTTATACATGCTTAATTAATAAAAAAAGATGTAACAAGGTCACTGTCGTCAGAAAACAAAATCTTGCCCCCCCCCCCCTGGAAAAACCTGAAATGACGCCCCTGAACCATAGCCATCTTTAGTAGAAGGCCGGGGCCTTAGATCTGGCAACCCTGCCAGGAAGGGTCATTTTAACACTTATTTTAGCTCTCCAAAGGCAATGGCTGTACCTGATTCGTTATTCTGCCCTACATACCGGCGAATCAGGTGAAGCCATTGCTGTTGGTGAGACGAGATAAGTGTTAAAATGACCCTTCCTGGCAGGGTTGCCAGATCTAAGGCCGCGGCATTCTACTAAAGAGGGCTATGACATAACACGTCCATTTAACACCTCATAGCCTCAAGGCGGGAAGGACTAAACTAGCGTGCAATGTTTTCGTAGAATGTGTTTTTCAGTGGGACTTCAAAGGATGGCACTGTTATTTTATTTGTTCAAAGTTTGTGGTAATGTCCAATGCAGGTTTCTATGGCCTAGTTTTACGGTTACGATAGATATTTGCTCAGCTTCAGCAACGTGAGAAAGCCATTTTTAACACTTTTGAGGAGCTTGGGAATCATGTTTTTAATAAGCGGACAAGGGCGCCCATAAGGATGGGCAGGGGGGGCTGAGCCCCCCTAACAGATGTTCCACAATGTGTTTAATTTTGTTTTTTTAATAAAACGTATATCAAACTGTTTGCAGTTTGATAAGTTTCGTAATCAACGCGATTTCATGTTTCGAAGTATGCCAGTGGCTACAAATATATATACAGACTATATCCGTTCCTGTTGACATAAATATGTATTATGTACTTGCACCCCCCCTCTCTTTAACAATCTGTAAGATGGGTGCCCTTGTAAGCGGACGGCATTTTTTAAATCATAGGGACACAGTTTGAAGTGTCTTATTTTCGTAGATAAACTCATTGGAGACATTTGTAGTAGTTACACAAGAGAAAAATGCTTTTCGTACCACGCTACAGTACGGCTCACGCGTCCGTATTTAACACAAAGGAAGGGACCACGGTTCCACGCTTGTCGAGGGGTCAGACTTTTCGCCTCTCACCTGGGTGATCCGGGTTCGACTGCCGACGGGTCCGGTCCCAGATATTTCGCATGTGGGAAACGTGGCAGACGTGGTCGTTAATCGGCGGGTTATCTCGGGGAACTTCAGTTTCCCGTGCCTTTTTCATTCCGTCACTACTCCTCGCTCGACTCACCTCTCCTAATCCATTTCTCGGGCCGGAGGGCGATAGGCTTGAATC
The DNA here is from genome assembly GCA_003012365.1 of Medauroidea extradentata. Lineage (NCBI taxonomy): Eukaryota > Metazoa > Arthropoda > Insecta > Phasmatodea > Phasmatidae > Medauroidea > Medauroidea extradentata. The sequence continues at coordinate 6,440 of PNEQ01108994.1, forward strand.
GCTGGTCGAGCAGCCGGCCCAGCCTTCGCCCCGACCTTCTCAAATACACAATGTGACCCTGCCAGAAGGCGGGAAACACGTAGTGGATTTTCATTTAATTTTTCACTCAACACATAATAACCTGCGTGTTATTTAGTCTTAACTACAAGAACCGTACATTGAGATAAGCATCTTTACACAAGGCAAGTTTCAGGACTAAGAAAATTTGCACTTTATTACGTTAATACGTATAGAAGGTTTGGCCAATCAGAAACCCTGGAAGAACTACTACGTTGTCGCAAGCGAGGCTAATTTCGCAGAGATTATTTTTGAAGTAGAGTTAATTTTCTTATAGTTCTGCAACCATTAGTACAGTAAGTGCGTAGCTCCATAAAATTGCTCCAAGACTGCCAGAATAATCCGAAATTATTGATTTAAGTTTTATATAAAAGAGAAATGTGTATAATTTATTAAAGCTTTAATTAAACCTTTGTGACATAGTTATTTAATGCATTAATTAATAAACAAAGAAAATTTAAATTTTTGACCTAATTGTTAATGAATTTCTAGCCTATATGCGTTCCAATGATGATGTTTAAAAATACTTCATCAAACATATTTTTAAAACTAATTTCTATAGTTGATACTTACACAATACTCATAAAATGTTAGAAATGCATTAAAAAGTTAATTTTATTAAAATAAATTACACTACAATTTAGGGCATCAGATTCGGTTATTTTGGATTTCAAACCTGAAATCTGTGTCCGGCACAAAGGTTTTTACATACAAATTAAGATATCGCAACCTTATTTATCGTAAATTAAAACAGCGATCAAAATAAGCCTATAATTATTGAAAAAAGGGCAATTTTCATAATCTTTATTGGAAAATGCCGTAGTCTCAGTTGAGTGGCAGAAATTGGAACTACTTTAAGAAGCTCAAATATGAATGAATAGGAGAGCGAGACTAAATTCGCAGAACTAGCGTCGGACTTGGCTTCAGAATAAATAATGCTACTTATTTATTCCGTGACCTGGTTGTACAGAAATATTGTCTTCTTTTTAGTTCTGAAGAAAGAAAGAATTAAAGTGTTTTAAAGTGAGATAATTGCCGTAGTATGAACGAAAACAATTCTGTAGGCCTATCTTCAGATTCATTTGAAAACGTCATAATATTAGGTCTATTTTAAAATGTAAACATTAGTTGTTTATTTTTTCTATACTTTGTTGACTATATTAACATTAAAGCATGCCCTCGGCGCACTTGTGTTTGTGGTGCTTTGATATTTATGTATAACTTAGATAGAAGAAAAAAAATTAACACTCGACTCCAATTATCTATTTGTTTACCAACGCCGCATTCCGATACTCACTGATTTCCGTAGTCAGTGATTTTAGTAACGTCAGTTATTGTTCCGATACTGTTGGCGAGCACTGATGTTCACTGAGAATTGTTCACCGCTGACTCCTCGTGCGAGGCTACAGGACTGCTTATTCCACTGAAGCTCGGGAGGATGTGTAGCGCCAGTGAAATCCGACACTGACGCGAGATTCAAAGCATATGTCCTCTAGAACTTTTATAAACTTTCAAATCATCATGGTGATATGTAAGAATATATTTAGTTTGCATAAATAAAATAAATATATATCTTGAGATGTATTTTCCAAAGTAGTCATTGGAAAATAAGTTAATATTTTCTCAGAAGAATTAGCGTATTATTATGTGGAATATAGTTATTACTTTAAGAATATAAACTTTTAAATAGGTTATTATTCAGTGTTTGCAGTTAAATTCGTATTCACACACGAGTTTTCTTTTGTTTACATATGTGTTCATCACTGCCTATAGTTCCGAAACTTTCAAATCACAGACAGTGACGAAATTATTATTGATTACTGATGTGGTTCCGTTATTTCTGACAAACACTGACAAACAGCGAAATCACTGTTCACTAGCATTTTTCAAATCCGGCCATAAAGTACCGTGACGTGAGGTTTCTGCGCCTCGACGCTGGTTGGCTGAAATCTTTTGTTACTCAGGTCACGTCCGTTCAGAACAAGGAGGATGTATATAGTTATCTGGAGAGGACACGGTATAGGGAAAGCTACAGTACGGGGTGAAGCCGGGTATCGGCGTTTATTCCCTGCTTCTTACACTGGAAGAAAACGAAAGCGGCCACATCTTGCCATGCGCGGCCGAAAAAATTTTCAAACTAAACTCGCCATCGCTGCAAAACCACTCAACCAAATGGTTTCAAAATTTTACTGACGAACCTTCAAACATTTCTGCCGCTGACGCAGGTGTTATTTTTCAATATTTGTTAAAAGTTAATTTTTAAAAAATTATCAAGTAAACTGTTGCTAATAATTTTTGCGAATGCGCAGTGCCAAAAGTAGCATCGTGGAAACTTTTTCGTTTGTAAAGTTAGATGGGGGGTTGCTGCGTATGAAATGAAGAATAAGAGTCAAATTTCATTTATATGGCACCTATGAACGATTTCTCCAAGTCGTTTACTTTTTACGGCGAGTTGAAGTTGAGGAACTTTTTCAGTCGCTACGGAGAGCAGAAGCTTTAGCCTTCCTAGTTACATGTCATCAGTTTTATGTAATATACACATTACATTTTACGTTTTATTGCATACTTTTGTGATTATTGATGTTGATAATTACTATTTCTAATCAAACAATAATCTGTCGTTTTTAAATGCTGTATAATCGATTAAGATATACGGAAAAAAAAAATATTTAAAAACTGCGCGGCTGTTTTGAACTGTCTAAAATATCATGCTGTAAGTTGGTTCCTTAATTTGATACATATGTCCAAAATTATACATATAAGGATGTTTCTAAAACATAGGGCAAACTTCTGGAGGTGAAGTCTAATGAAAATTGATTTAGATTTCATAATGACACTAATAGTCGCATGCCATTATTAAGGTAGATAACTATGCACCCTTGGAAATGAAATTATCTTCGTTTTACTATTGTAAAATATCGGCAACCCCTTAAAAATAAACTATATTATCTAGTATTTCCAATGAAGGGTAGCCATTTTCGGAATAGTTGCTTCAAAAGTTGAATATATTGTTAGAATAAGGCAGTATGCAAAACGACATTGTCAATTAATTTTTTCACGATATTTTACACCATTAAAATTTAAACAATTTAAACATTTCCCTTAACATTTTCATAAAATATAAGTATCATTAAACAATCAGCCCTTATTTTTTGTCCGGGATCATGCCCTGAAGTTTGTCCCGAAGTTTGATAAACATCCTGTACGTGTCTCAATTTAGCCTATTGCATTATTGTAGTTTGGGTATAAGCAGCTTTGTTTAAATTTTTCTTACGACGGTTATTTCAAGTCATGGTTTAAACATAGTTTCTCTCGTGTTAAAATTTTTTTCATGAGTAATCTTGCACTAATAATGTGATATTAATTTTAAAAATTTACAGCTATTTTTATTTAAACAACTATTTTTCTGCAGACATAGCTTTTGGTGCACAAGGCGAGTTTGTGGTCGTTTTCTCCATAACTGATCAATATGAAGCAGCGCAACATAAGGAATATCTTATCAGCTAACCTCCAAATATTGTTGCTTCATTTGTATGGCAAGCGAGACCACCGTATTAAATTATTCTTTATACAGTTGTTATTTTAATATTTAACGTTGTAGCATGATGGATTTTTATTTTCTAACTGCATAACGGTATACTACTGATAACTCAAAATGCGAGAACTAAACAATACGTGCTGATCAGTACCATTGTTTTAAAGAGTAGGTTGTAAAATGGGTCAACATTTGCGATGCAGTAAACAAAGTGGATTGCGCCCGTCTAACTGCAACAATTTAAATTTTTTCAGCCGGCTAGTGCGACGGTATATGCGATCTTTGACTTAATAGCACAGCATTCGTGATTATTAAGTACACTTTTACATGCTATTTATTACAACGGTTTTGTTTTTCCATACCCATTATAACTCGTTATAGATATTAGGTAAGAGGTTCTTGTGACTTCGCATGTCATATTAGAATTTGTCTTTCACAGCAAAATTAATAAATACTTAGCACTTAAGAAACTGCAAATACGCAATATTTTGCATTAATTGTAGAAAGTTTTAAATTTTTAAACCGTTATTTAATTTTCAATATCGGTCTTACATTAAAAGATTCGAAATTATTATGGTTTATACATTTATCCTTGTGGTTATGATAGTAATATTCAAGTTGATCGCAACACTGTTCTAAACATAAATATTCACTTACACATATGGCCAATAGGGCATACGTTCAATAGACAAATTAAAATGGAATACGAATAAACATAGTGACTTTTCGCTAAGAATAATTTTTATACTCTTTTACCACAGCCATATATATATATATACATATATATACATATATATATATACATATATATACATATATATACATACATATACATATATATACATATATATATATATATATATATATATATAAGGAATTTGTTACGGGCTAAAAACACTACTACGCATAATTTACTGACATGACTAATTATATCCAAAGTTTGGCTGGAATCATTTTGGTGATGTTGACTTCAAATTAAAAATTTCAGGGACGTTTGACAAATAATAAAATTAATTTCCCCTGCCCTAACAAAACAACTAAGGAGATGACGAAAAATAACATTTGTATTCCAAAAATAATCGATTGAAAATTAGTAACTAATTAGCAGGTGAACAAAAAGTGGTGTAAAGACATAAAAATTAATATATGATTTTAACAAATGCAATTTAAAATATATCAAATTATTCTCCTTGCTGAACTAAGAAATTAGTTACTAAAATTCACGTGAAAACAATCAGAGCTCAATAGTGGAAAAACAAAGTTACAAGAATGGAAATTATGAAATAAATAGGACATGTAAAGAATAACACAATGGCGCGAAAGATACAAAAATGACAACAAAAATTAATGTCCACGTGAAGACATGCATTACTTACATAATAATTGTTGTTTCGAAAGTGTTTTAAATATTTTCGTAGCATCATCATAGCGCACATTAGTTACTTTCTTTCTTTGCCGGACTAATAACGTTCTGCAAATGTGGAGTTACGTATATCCAGCTGTCATTTGACGATATTTTTTTTAATATATGGTAATTTATGTGGTCGTGCTTTAATGCTCCGCCAATCAAAGTTTGTGGTTATGAGTAATATATTTGTTTGTTTTGCTAACTTGTCAATATTTTTTAGTAATAATGTAGACTAATAAAAAAGAGGGAATAATTTTGTCTTCAGACAATATTTTATTTTGACAATCATTCTAATAATGTATGCGAAAAATCACGAGCAATAGTCTTCCTATCGGTTTCAAATTCCAAAGATATTGCTGCTATAACGACAACTGTAAAGCCAAGAAACTCGTACGACCCCCTTCCGCGCGGCTCACAGACCACTTCGTTTCAGCAAGAATACGCTCTTGTCCTCTCCGTTTTCGACCCTTCTTCCGCCCCGGCCGGCTTCACCCTGACCGCG
>PNEQ01108995.1:0-7500 GCA_003012365.1 Medauroidea extradentata
GCGAAGCAGAGAAGACCAAAAGAAAAAGCTACATTTAAGGTGGTTCAGGCGGTGGCCGCTAGATGTCATAGCGCACAGCGAAGTGAAGCGCATCCTCGCTCTACGAAGGCTCGCTGCCAACTGACTACCGATATCCGGCTCCCTGCGTTATATACGATCTAACTGCGCGCTGATAGCATACAAGTACGCGTTTGTGGACAGTTTAAGCCTATTTGCGGCTTATTCCCACACATGACTGATTTTCAGCGTGCACCATTTCCCTTATCACGTGACCACTACGCAACATAAAGTGCAAAATTAGTTTTGGGAATAATTTCACACACAATATATTCCTTAGGAACGCAAAATAAAACATTTCCTTAATATAAAACAAGGCTGACGGACGTAGAAAGCAAGGCTAATGGACATTACACTATCTTACATGATGTAGAGTATACAGCTACATCAGTGCAACATGGCTGTGATATTGACCACTAAAATAAAGCCTAAACTGATTGTTATACGGCTTCTTCAGTTAATGTTACAAATCACGATGCCTACACTAGGAGTCTCAACATACCAAACCGATACCAAATCAACATTGTCTTGCCTTAAGGGAACTACCTACCCCACAGCTCTGGAAAGAACGTTGATAGGTATTTAAATTTTTACATGTCAAATTATGTTGGCCTCAGTATCTGTCGAACCTACATATATACTATGACTGACATTTCTGTTTATCTATCTCGGTTTGTCCATCTGTTAGGCTCTTTTTTCAACAACCAGAAAAAAGAAATGCCTTAAAACACACACTCAAATTTTATCTGATAATTTTATTCCTGTGACACTATTTTCTTCTTCTTACAGCATAAAATGGTTTTTATTCGAAAGTGACATTTTGAAAGGTGTATGAGCCCCACCTAGTATAATTTACCATGAAAATGCCTATAGTTACACCAGAACTCTGAGGTAGACAGCACCTTCAATTTGGACAACTATAATGGAGGCTCAAACATTACAAAAACTGGAGGTCAGCAAGAAGCAGATGGGGACATAATCCACGATTATGCTTACAGACAACACACCTTCTAAGTTACATAGAACACTACACTGCACTGTGTTCAAAATTGCACTTATGAGATTAAACTACAAAATTTAAAAGCAAAAATTTAAATCAACAAAATTATGTACTCAAAATTTAACTTAAAGTTGCACTGAAATCAAAACCTTATAATACTTTGTGGATGATCCTCATTTACAATGATAGCTGATAGGTGACCTGCGACAGAGACGGCTAAAATTGAGATCGAGAACAAAATAATGACTGAAATTCACTAATTAAAAAAATTTAGCATGAAACTCAATGCTGGGAGATGGTTAACTGTCGCCTGCCAAGCGCAATACTGTCAGTTACTATGAACGTACCTCAAGTACCGCAGCGTTCTGGAAGATCATCACTATAGGTTTGACAGAGTCCCATAACGATGCTGAACCAACGCCAGGACTGGAGTAATGCTTGGCTATCACGAACAGTAGGTAGCTCCATCTACAACACACGTCGCACACTTACTGCAGTGCATCACTATACACCTGCAACACATGTTGGTAATTTACAATTATTGGAAAGTCAGAAAATGACAATCCACTGTGTGGTCCTGGCTATGGCAGGGTCGTGTATGTGGATGAGAGAAGGCGACGGTGATGGATGGGCTGGCTGTTTGAATAGCGAGCCAAGTCCGACACCTGTACAGCCATAAGACTGTATGAGGTTAGTGAAATGGATGTGGCTAGCGACAAAATGAGGAAGGCAGGAGAAACAGGAGTTCACTGAGAAAACCCATCAGCCAATGGTAACATCTGCTATGTTCCCCACATGCGAAAAGTCCAGGTCCAAACCCGCAGAGGAAAGAATCCAGAGCAATTAGGTGGGAGGCGAGAGGTTCAATCCATTGATCACATCGGTCCCTAACAATATTATTACCGATATTCAAATTTTTGAAGAGCAAACATGAAATGCCAATGCTTGAAAACAAAATGTTATTAAATTGTAATTTTAATGTTTGGGCCTAATACAAATTGATAACAATTGTGTCTTTCTGATGAATAGGTATGTAGCCTACTGTAGTGATGTAATTATTTTCAATCTATATTTATTTCTTTGGACATAAAGCTTTAAGTCAAAGTAAGACCTAAGTTTGCTATTGTCATAGCAAAATATGTACCGTAGCAACTATACAAAGTATTTTCACTTAGTTTGAATTCCTTATATTTCAAAAACCCTGAATTACTTTTCAGTAGTATTTGACAACATGCATGCTACTAAGTGACATAGTGATAAATTAAACTCTGTAAGGTTACTTTCTATAGCAAGCGTGTTATCTCTCTTTGTACCTAAGTGCCAGTAAGTTTTTATGCACAAAGAGTTTTCATTTGTCTGAATAAAACCACACACAAGGCCTACGTTAATTTAGTACAAAAACATTACAAAGAAAACTCCCTTTAACTCTTGTAAAATAGTTATAGTCTGGATCATAAAATATTAGACAACACAATTATAATGATTAGGGCTAGAAAAGCAATTATAACAATTAGAAAATATGATTCAATGGGTTTCATAAAAAATACTTAAAATTATTTATGACAATCTGAGTTTGAAAATGAAGGCAACTTTCTAATCAACCAAACTACCAAGAAAACTAGTACGGTAAGTAGAAAACGAGAATCAATGACACCTTGGAAGGTCAGCTATATTTTTGTTATTAGAACTGTGCTGATGTAGAAAGACTTGATCGACAGCGACATCACAATATAAGTTAAGCCTACTTGCACTGACCTCTCAATCAACAACTAATTAGATCTTCTCACCAGTGAAATTATGTTTAACCGTCTCTAATGACTTAGTTCTTGACGAGACGTTAGGCCTGGTAAAACCAAAAAAATAAATAAATATTCTGCCTTCTCTGCACCACCACACTGAGGTATATGCTTTCTTCATCTCACTACATAATCTTTTCAGAACAATTCTTGGCATTCCCAACTCTCTCTACCAGTCCCTCCTGTTAGATATATTAACACCATCCCTGAGTACTTGCAGTCTGTTTCCTCCTGTAGCTCTTAGCCTCTCTGGCTTTATTTTACTTCTCGATACCAGATACATAAACAAAGTATTTAAGACAATGTTGATAGGGATAACATCACCACACCTCTATAACAATGGTTTTGTTAATTTAGGAAACTACAAATTAATTATTATGCTGTGTTGCAACTTGCCACACCGCTAGTACGAGCGCTTGTTGTTCATTGCAGCCACTGAAAATTAATTGGCTAGACAATGACTGAGAATACAGGAAACAGTATTGCTATGTGAAATAGTGCAATGCAAAATAGTGAATGGTTATATAAGTGTGGAGTGTTGACTAGTAGTTAATAGTGTTCACTTATTTTAACTCCTCATATTGGGTTTTAGGGCCTATGTTAGGAAATGTTAGTTTCGGGCTGTGCAGTGAATAAAAATATGTGCAACATCCAGTATTGAAATATATAATGCTTCTAGAAATACCTAGAACACAATGGATAACAGTGGTGTTAAGTAAGTTGATAAGGTCAAATTATCTGTTAAAGCGAAGGTAGTTCTGTGTAGTATCACTTGATTTGCTATGCCGACATTTTCTCACAAAAATATTTATGTTTTACACTTGCAACTGGGCTAGCGCCAGGTGGCGAGCAGACTCCTCACCAGCCCCACAGCGCCAATCCTCCAGTTCCTTCCTGAACCATCCAACCCACCTCACAGTCTCCAACTCCTCCCGCAGTGCATTCCCTTGCCTCACCAGCATTGACTGTATACCCCTCTCCGTTCTCCACACTTTCTGAATCTTCTTGCAGGCCAAACTTTCCCCTCCCTGTTCATCACCGTATACAACCTGACCAGTCTTTCCATTCTCCTCCTGTCCCTCAAGGGTTTCCATCCCAATGTCTTCATCATCACTCTAGGCCTAAAGTTGCTTTCTTCCTCACCAGCCTGACCCTGCCAGCTTTTTCCATTTATTCACCACTCACATCGCTGCCTTTCTCTGCATCTTCTCCACATACGGATCCTCCTCTGCAACAGCATATTCCAATACGAACCATCATGGAAAATGCCTTTCCCTTCGCCTCACCTCTAACCCCCTTCAACACCCTCCTCAGCAGTCCCAAAGCCCTTCTTCCGTTCCTAACCACTCTGTCCACCTTAGCTCAGCCTGTATTACAACCCCTAGATACTTATATTCTGTGGTTTCCTCTCTCTCCTGTCCATTCCATCTGTATACCTCTTTACTCACCTCTCTTTTCCGTTTTACGCACATTTATCTTCATTCCGTTCGCCTCCATTCAAGACCACATGCTATCAATATCCTCCTGCAAGTTGTTTCCACTGTCCACCTCTGTATATAGTACACAGTCATAAGCAAACAGTCGTATTTTACCTACAATCCTGCATCCCATATCATTCACCATTATAGTAAATGACAAAGCCCGCCAACACACTTCCCTGTGGTACTCCTGATGTAGCCTCTCCTTCCTCTGACCTTACCTCCCCCACTTTCACTCTCCGACTTAGTCTCCTGAGAAAGTTCTCAATCCAGTCATCTACCCACTTGCCATCCAGCAATCTCTCCACTTTTCCCATCAAGATTCCATGGAGAACTTTGTGCCTGCAATAGTTCAGCCTTTCATCTGCACCAGTCCTTCTGTCCGTTTCTCAAAGTTGGAATACCTTTCCCTCCACCACTTACCTTTCTACGATACCCAAATAATTTCCCCCATTCCTTGCCCTTCCGTTCCTCCATCATACTCTCTTAAGTACATATTCCTTGCCTGCTGGATCATACTAAGTTCCAACTCCCTTCCTAACTGTTTCATGTATTGTCCCTTGCATTCAATTTCGTCTCCACCAAGCATGTAGCATGAATAAAATGTAGGCACTCTCTTTCACCACCTAATACTTTTGTAGAGTAAAAAAAAATTATTTTGTAAAATAATGTTTTGGCTTTGTTTGGTGAAATAAATCTGAATATGTACATTAAAAAATGTATAATTTTAAACTGTTGTCATGAAATAAAAAAGAGCAGAGGGCTTTATTGTATGTCTACTGCTCTTATTTACTTCCCTATACCACATTAATCTAATATTTTTTTAAACTGTCCCAACCCGAGAACCCCCGACATTCACCTTGATTCGCTGTCAGTGTTTTGGGAGAAGATTGAGGGATGGGATGAAAAGTGTGGGGCCATGGACACTATGATTGACGTCATAAATTTGTTTACCTACTTCTGTGTTATTTGAATGTAAAAAAATTCTACAGCCTCTTTACCCCGTTCCTAGTAAATCTAGCCTATCTTTGTCTTTCTGCCATATTATTCATTTTATTAGGTCTATGCATCATTATAATTGTCATGGGAAGTTTAAGTTTCATACCATTTACTTAAGTAAACAATTACCCAAGATAACATCAATGACTACATGAAATCTGTCACACTGTTTAATAATGCTATGCATGTTAAATTTCTTGTACCTAAAAATTTGTACAACACAGACTTTAAAGTATCCTAATTATGTGTTTACATCGTATTAGGTAAGGGGTTTCATGGCTCTTTTATCGAGGTCTTAAGAGCCGATGTGACATGACAACACAACATCCATTCCCAAGACACAAAGATTCGAACCCAGGACCTCTCGCACCGTAAACCGGCACCTAACCTACTACACTACCGAGGCCGGAACAATATTGTATTAAATTAGTTAATAAATGTGTTTGGTAAACAACCGTCAAGCATTCGCTTACCACCAAAAAAACTCACCCAACTGTCTGCAGGAAGTTGTAAACAAATAAGTATCCTTGCACTAGTTTTCCAGGTTCAGAACCTCTTTTCTTAACTGTTTTGCTGGCCATAGTAAACAGCAGGTCTCGTTTTAACTACAGTTCAATTGTCGCGCTCAAACACAGCACAGTACTTCTCTTGAGTGACGAATGACAATTGACACACACACATGCTGCGTGTCATTCTGAATGCAGTATTGCCAATACTTAAAAAATTAATCTTGTATCACAAATGCTAGGCAATAACCTTTCCATTAGCAAAAAAAATAATATTTGCAGCATTAAGTTAAAAACAGAATTAAATAATATATAATTGTCTCTAACTTTAATTTCTTTAGACGACACAGCCCACACAATCTGAGCGTTTTGCCATCTCTGTTTTTTTACGTGAAGTCTGGAGCAGACCGTGGTCTGGAGCTTGCGTGAACTACTCACGGCCTTGGCTAGTAGAAACTTGCGCGCATTCTAGCGAGGAATGGGAAAACTACGTAGTCTAGCAACCTGCTTAGCGGGCTTTTCAAAAGGATAATCAGTCAACATTATATCGATCCATAATGAAAAGAGAAAGATAATCATGTGAAGTGTTCACTTTTGTTAAAATGTTAATATTTATTCTTACACTGTAGAATTTCTTTATTTGTCACTAATTTATTCTATACAAAATTAGTTAAAAGATATATTTTTTGATAGATTTTGTGCTTTATATTCCTAACTTCTCTTAATTAGCAAAAATAGAGTTAAAGCAATACCTCTAACTCTAATGTCAAAACTATAAATTACGTTAAACAAATTTCAAATTAGAACTTGTAGAGCAACGAGCAAGAACGCCAGAATCTTGGGCGAGAGACCTGTGTTCGAGACTGTACAGGTTAACCTTTTATAAGTTAGTTAGGTTTAAGTAAGAAGAGAGTGATAAGCAGAGTCATTTACAGATGGGATGGGCAAGAGATAGAAGACGCTACACAATATAAGTATTTAGGGGATGTGCTGCAGAGTGACATTATGTGGACAAAACAGGTGGGAAGGGTGGTAACGAAGGGTAGAAGATCTTTCGGTTTGCTGGGAAGGATATTGAATCTAAGGTGATGGAAAAGGCGTACTGTACAATGGTGCGGCCCATGCTGGAGTATGTCGCTGCAGTGTGGGACAGATACTTGCAGGTTGAAGTGCAGGAGATGGAAAATGTGCAGAGAAGGGCAGCAAGATGGGTGTGAAGGGTATGTGGAGAAGACAGGGCCAAGACGGAGAGGATTAAGGTAACTATAGGCCATCTGTGATGAAGGAAATGGGACGGAAGGAGGTTTGAAAGACTGGTCAGGATGCATAGAATTGTGAATGGAGAGGGAGGATGGGGAAGGTTACATCGTCACCTAACTAAGTGAGGATATAGAGGGAGAGGAAGCAACAGCCAGAAAATTGAGAGGGTGTGGAGGAGAATAGAGCGGTGCAGGCAGTCTATGCTTGTGAGGTGGGTAAGGGAGTGGAGTGTTTTGCAGGATGACTTGGTGACGGTGAGGGGAGTTCGTAAGTTTAGAGATGTCTTGAAGAGGGTTCTCTAGAGATGTAGGAATGTGTGATCTCGCCACCGTGCGGCAGCACAATGGCAAGTATTTATTTTATTAATCTGAAATTTAAATATCCAATAGTTATTCCAAAATAAT
>PNEQ01108995.1:10000-11941 GCA_003012365.1 Medauroidea extradentata
TGTAACTTTCTAATACACCATTGAAAATGTCAGGTGGTCCTGAATTTGGGAATGTTGTAAGTAACAACGATCAACACCGATACAGAGGGAGGGAGGGGGGTTCGGGGGTTCTCCCCCAAAAAAATTGGATTATACAATGTAAAATTGTGGTTTTATGCTGTTTTCGTTAGGTAAAATGGGAAGGAGGCTGGACCCCGTTTCACTGTTATATCTAGTGTAAGTTTGTCATTGAAAGAAGGGGGGGGGGGGATGGCGGCCTCGGCCAGTTGCCCCCATTCCCACGTGCGGCCCTGCTTGGTGAATTATCTTGTCTCTGTGGGCTCATTAGTTTGTAAATACTAAAAAAAAAAAAAAATGTATATATATTTTTAATGATTTACAATGCAATCAGAAGAAACGAATATAATTCGAGCGTGATTTGGTACAGTATTATGGTTTAAATCATCCTCGCTCCTGTGGGTCGGTTGTTTGATCCCAGCGCCTAGTAGATAGTGAAGGGTGACCTAATAGTTCGCAGCCTGCGTTTAGTTCAGTAAGTGCCACTATATGACGACTTTCGAACTTAACTGTGCTATATGAAACCATGTCTTAGTAAAAAAAAAATAAATTCCATTCGGAATACACCAAACATGTTGGCTATAACCTAACATTAGCACCGTACACTGGCGGTTTTAAGACCAGAACTTCTAATTAACTTCTGTAGTTTTCAAGGTTATGTTAGTATTTTGGTATGCCATTATTATTACGTATACATTTTCCCAGCTGTCACTCGGTGACTGTGTGGTTGACACTACTTACAGGGCCTAAATGCGAACTGGGCAAAGGAGCAGGGCACATCGCCCTCGTGGTAGACAAACCGCCTAGCAACTGTTATACAGGTTGCATAGCGACAGGCGTTATTAATGCGTTTTTGCAAAGACTACAAAATGAATTTCAACGAGAATCAATGCCCTAAGTATCACACAAAGGAAACCTTTTTTGCTCATATCAATCGCATCTTTCTTAATCTACCAAAATATGTTGATTAAAATGCACGGTTACCACTTCTCCAACAATTACGAATGATGCCTCTGCTGATTTGAGTGATGTTAGATGGATGATTTTACAAAATGCAAACAAACACTTTTAAACAGCTTCGTTCACTTAAACTTCATACGCAAAGTGGTCTTCAATTTCACGTATTTTATTATTCACGTTCACAAAAGCATTCCCAAACCACTTACAGTAATTTAAGGGCGCGTACCGCTGATAATAAGAACTTTAGGCTACAAGTCATGTTAGGTATATGTTTTCAACAAATTTTGTTGTCTGCAATCAGCTCCCAAAATGTGTAGGTCTAATTAAGAATCATCGTGTGTGTGTGTGTGTGTGTGTGTGTAAGCACTGAACAATAAATCGCACAATATGTACGCGTAATTGGTATAGCACAAATAGCCAAAATTAGTTTTCCAAATCAAGTTAAAAATTATTAATAAATTCATGTCACAATTCAAATGTAAGTAATACAACATTAGCGTACAAATAATGTTCGTGTTTTGTATTGTAACACCATCCTTGGTGCCACAGACATGCTGCAGTAACTCCCTCCCTGCAGTACTGTACCACTCACTCCAATCGCCAGGCGCAGGCATAACAACTTGCTTGGATCCACTCCGCTGCTTTTATAGGCAGCGCGATCCCACCTCCTTGGTCTTCACACTCTCTGCCGCAGCTTATGAGCGAGTGCAAGAAACATTCTACCATGGGTTAAAGGCCTCGCTCTTTAGTTTATCAGTGGTTTCGAAAATACGTTTTTTAATGAAAATTAATACGTATATCAAAAATTCATTCTGGCAGTTTTAACACTTGTATGTCATAGTTTATATCTGAATTTTTCTGTTCCAATACACCAAACAGACTATTAAATTTTTGTCGTCAAAATAAGCCGAAACGAATCACAAT